>QOCX01003809.1:2392-16443 GCA_005959815.1 Sarcophaga bullata | reverse complement strand
GTTTATAAGCATTGATCTACGGTTCTCACAGTTCTGACGTGTTTTTCAAAATCGACACTAAACAGTAACTTTTAGATATGCATTGGTCGGTCGTGGATAACATGTGGATTAATATCATCACAAGATCGACAAATTTGTTTGTGCACATATTCATTCATTCTGAAATTGGTCTCATCTTAGTACTATTGTGCTGATTGAAGTACTATGCTATTCAATCTTGAATAAATAACCTATAAATGATTAAACGCTTACGAACCAATAGGCGTGTATCGAAAGAAATATTTATTGACCACTAAAGCCTATCACATGTCTAAGAGATCGTGTAGATCCATTTTAAATCCCCCTGGAGTACTGCGAATCGTATCTCATGAAGAGACGGAATAGGACTATCGGTGTTAGTTGTTTTTCAGAGCCGCCACTTATTGGAAGCCTAACCTTCGCCTAAGCATTGCTTGTTTGCACTTTTACAGTGGTTTTTACACATGATGTTTAAATTTTTAGTAAATACATTGGATGCGCAGCGTTTTGATTTGTGCCCACAGAACAGATCTGACAACTCATTCTTTCCCTGAATAAAGGCAATTCGGTACAAGACTTGTCATCAGTATATGATCCCGATGAACTATGCGATGGTAATCAAACGTAATCTTCTTGGGGATTTCCACAAGAATGGAAGCAGAAACTCTGGTCCTCTAGAATTGATCATTTTCCAGAAATTAGTTGATGGGCTCGACTTAAGATATCCCTCATATTCCTCATATTCCACAGTGTATATTGTAATTTCATAGCTTAGCAGACAGTGTAATTGACTTATTAGACAGAGCAGCCATTGATCAAAACTCCAAACTCGAAACTCGAAAAAAACAGAAACATTAGCTTCTGCAAAAACTCTGAAGTAAGCTGAACTTATGAACGTCGTCAGGAGGAGAACGGCGTTAAAACTGGTGTCTGTCGCGCATTATGGATTAATATTAACACTTGCATATGGGTGGTTGGGTTTAAGTCCGCCATAGTCTAGGTCTAGATAGTCAGTGTGTTGGCTATATTAGACGTGAGGCCATACGATCAAACCTTAAGCATGACACCTGAAAATATTCTCAAAAATATCGGTCCTTCGAAGTCTACTGTCCGAAAATCGTAGGTCCAACGACGCTTATGGGGCAAAATTAACTGTCAACAACGATAAATGGTGTATGAAGATAGGCGTGAAATCTTTGGACTTGAAGGATTGTAATGATCCAATGTATGTAGCAATATGGGTGGGTAGCTGATAAGGTAGGTTGTAACCCCGCGAAGGTTGATATAAAATAAGCAAAGTGAGTTAGGCGTCGCTAACTACCAGGCAACTCTATATTCCGTCACAAACTTGTTACGTACTGGAACCTGGTGCCATCTACAGCAACTTTCGTGATGTCTCAAGCAATACTAGATTGCAATGAACGCTGGGTAGACAGGTACCTTGGCGTAATGGGTAAGCATTACTTATCTAGAGCGAAGAAGAGAAAAACAGTTCTTACTGAAGGAGAATGTTTTCAAATGCGGGCCGTAGATGACTGATTTTGAGATTTGGTGAGATCCATGTTACATGCCAGTTAGCATGTGGTATCACCAACAGAACCGCTAATGGTCGCATATAAACCATTTATTTAAAGAAAGCTACATCCATCTCCTAACCCATCCGTTTCCTAAGTATCATCACAAACCAATATTTTTAGTGGTGCTCTAGATTTTTTGTCATAGCCTCTGCATGCTATGCGAATTTTTTCAATCTAGAATGTAAAATTCATGACATAATCATTTTATTTCATCAATCATCACACTACAACACCCTCATATTATAATTATTGCGTAGACCTAAACTATCCCCTGGCTCTGAAGTTATTTAGTCAGTAGCTAAACATTTTAATTTTCTGTTTTTTTTTATTTCAGGTTTAAAAATCCTACTCCAATATTCTGCAAGTTTTAACAAAAAAGATGACAATTTTCATATTTTCCTTGATCAACAATAACAGGATTCTCATCTTTAAAATGAAAATTAAGTTTTTGTTTCGTTGGGCCATACAAAAAATTGTGCAGTTTTTGCAGCAAGAAAGAAAAATGCATCAAGTCGAGTCGAGAAAGGTAGAAAAGTGACCACCACGCTACATAAAAGGTAATCGTCGCATCAAAAAAAAAGGACTTTTTGACATTTAAAAAACTGATCATCTCATGACAACCAGCTTCTGTTGTCCTGGCAACCAATTATGAATGACGCAACTCTAAGGAGAAACAAATAAATACTTTGATGCTTTACTTCAGAAAAAGTTCAAAATGGCCATGGACACTGAAAAGAATACGACAATTGCTGATAAAGGCTTTTAAACATAAAGTTTTAGCAACAAATTTTAAAATTATTAAAAACATTTTAATTTCAATAAAGGAACTATGGAACAAAATTTATGCAAGAAAGTAAATATTTTGTTATGAGTTATCTGTACTCGAGGGTTTAAATTTAAAAGGAAATTATAAAAACGCAGAGAAATTTAAAAAATTAATGAATTTAAAGGATTAACGTTTGAGACAAATAATTCTCATCATTTCGATGCCGCCAGCATACTTAATTGGTCATTACATCCCTCTAGTCAGGAGTGCGCAGAGATTTTACCCATGTAGCGTGTGTTAATTTCATATATGAGTGGCGGGTCCTAAGTTTAAAGTCGATTCAGAACGATAGATTTTTGAAAGGCTTTTGCATGCAATTTATTTACTCTCAGAGTTTTTGCCAGAAAACTGCTGAGGGGAAGTATCCGAAGAAAATATTTATGTTCGTTTAATGGTAGACGTCGGACCTGGGATTTGAACTGAGCACTCATGTCCAATAAGCCAACACACTACCAACTAGGCTACGGCAACTTCAACTTGTCTTTAACCCTACTGAACAGTTTCAATTGTCACACCGAAGTTTACGTTACCGATAATTATTTTTCAAAGATTAATGTTGTCTTCAGCGATGCTGTAAGTGGTCTATGATCTCCAATTCCAGTATATCGAATGGCGGCCTTTAGTTGGGTGTTACTAGTGTTTCAAGTAAATTGTAGGTTTCTTAATTCAAATCCTTTTTAAAGATACCCAGTTTGGTAGAAAAGCAATCGTCAATTGTAAAATGGGTTATGGATAGTGTTACGCAGTCGAATTCTCTTTATAATACAAACGATCATAAACGATTGTGCTATACGAGCCGATCGACGTAGCGTACACATTCATGAGCTCTTTTAACTTTTTTTAGAGTTTCGATCGATATCCACCAATACCTGCTGTAATGTGGCAGAACTTGAATTGTGACTGGCTTCAGCCGGTAATCTAGTGCCTTCTTTTTGGCAGTAAATGAACGGCCCCAAAACGTAAAGTTAAAGTGCTTACCTAATTAGACTTTTACTCTTACATTAAGGATTACACTGCAGACTGAACTTTGTTTCGAATTTTTTGCAGGTGATCAAACTGATCCATTTCCATTTTCTTTTCTTTCCCTTTCAATTCCTTCGAATTACTTTTGAAATAGGCATTTGGCTACTAAAGGCCAGTAAGTTGCGTAAGTATGGTGATTGGTTATGTGAACTGGAATATTCTGTACACGATTTTAAAACTCGGAAAATAATAAAGCGCGTGATCCTACGAATATTTTAAAATCAATTGCGGTTAGTTAACTATAATCTGGCCTTAGATTAAGGAAATGTTTCCATCTAAATGTATAAGAAGGCGAGAAGTAGGAAAAAAGTGGCTTTAAGTTAGTGAGGTTAGGTTAGGTTAAGTACTAACTGGCAATGGTCCGATTTAGGCCAACATGACAGAAATTGTGGAAGTTCTTTCATCCCAAGAACCGGGCACTGACACATGAGTTAAAAAAATCTCTCCTTCCTTCTTGTTAGAACCACAGCACTGCAAAAGTAATTGTGGGGAATGTCAAGTCAATCAGCATGCTTTCCAATAGGACAGAGTCGTAATATTTTGATTTAACTCCGCTCTCCTCTTCCTATTGCCAGCGAAATTGTGAGTCCCGCAAAATGTGCATAGAATATCTAGTTTTACTGAGATAAACGTAACACCAAATGGCCCTTTAACATACAACAATCGTTAGCAAACTGATTCCAATTTTTTCTATTGATCTTCAGATCAGAAGTGCCAAGTTGATTTCGAAAAATCATATGTTATACAGAAAATTATAAGAAACCGAATAACCGATCAGGGTATATCATATTTTTCCAGAATTGGATAGTCCATAATATAGGTTGGACCAAGATTTAACTGCACTAGTCTCAGTCCTCAGCTTTAATAAAAAGTCAAAAGGAAGCCCTAAGGAATTAATGACGTGAAGGCGGATTTAAGCTCTCAAATCTTACCCAAGGCGTTTTTATAGGCATAGAGCCCTATGATCGTTCTCTTTACCCTTTTAATTATGTTATCCACACATGATAGTTTTTAGTGATATTAGAGGTAACCTTAGCAAATGTCGAAACTGACGAGGCATTATTTTGTTGAAGACAATTCGGAAGATATTTCAATTGATCATATTGAACAGAATGGCTCTTGACAAAAAACCCTGTGCTAATAACTATGTAGGTAGGTTGAGTGATAGCTTACTTGAGCACGCATAGCGACCCGTTGTAATGCCACAGTTAAGCGCAGACCCAGTACTAACCGAATTCCACCAAACTTAATCGAAGAAGTTGGACAGTGCAGAGACTGCGAACTAATGCATGTCTCTCTCTATAACTGGAACGATTTGAAAGTTTAATAAACGAATATTATATCCTTGATATCAATGGATGATAAAGCTCCGTTCAGCTGACAAGAAACAGAGAGCCTAATAACTTAAAATCTGCACCCGCTAAAGGATGTGCCATTGAAAAGAAAGTGATAACCGTTCCTGCTTTTGAGCAGACCACAACCTAGCAAAAAGTCAGTCTGAGGGAGCCGTCTTCCAATGACGCAATGAACCACTGAAGCATGGCTACTGTAATCAAAGTGACATTGCAATCAAGTTTGAGTAGTTGTTAGGACTGCCTACATCCATCGCGGAACGAAGTGAGTCTGGCTGTGAGGCAGAGTCATTTGACTGAGGATAGGGTTAACTTCCGAAGAATTTTTGCCTAATGTCAAATAACGTAACTGCTAACTGTAAAACAGTCGAAAGCATTTAACATCACCACTTTTCACCATTCATGTAGATTTCAAGAGAGCCGTTGATACCAGCGATATTGGTACTTGTGAGAGTGTGAATAATTCATGAAGAAGGTCATAAGTTCATGGTTATTAAAGGCATTAATTTGTCTGTGAATCCGTAATAAAACAAGAAACGAAAACAAAAAAATTAAGGAATGAAGAGAACAAACCAAACAAATTAAAAAAACAAAAACAACAACATTTCAATTTGAGTACATTTTGCAATAAAAAAAGAAAGAAAGAAAATAAATTCAATAATTCGCAATTAAGCATGCGCAAAATTACCCCACTTAGGTCATTCCCGAAGTGTTGTAAACGAATCGGCCCGCAACTGAACGCGCGCCCTCGTCTTAAGTATCCATCTCTGCACATTCAGCGCAATGCCTTCAATTCCATTTTAATAACAGATGTTGTTTTGAGGTACCTTTTTCTAATTGGAGTTGTCCCTAATAATGGTCTCTGCAACCAAATCAACCCTCGTGAAAACCAATTCGTGATGCTATCATGATACGGAATACCCTCTTTCAAATTGAAAGTCACTTGCTATTCGAACTCATGGTCCCTCTTCCAAGTTACGTTATCTTTTTTCTTCTCAACATCTCTGACTGCGGTTTCTTTTTCCAATCTTAACCTTTACGCTAGAAACTTCTTCTTTTTTAAAATCTTACTTTATTCTACATACAACAAACCAAAAGCCAACAACAAACCCAAACAACAACAACCACAAAATCTAGACAGTTAATATACAGAAAGCCACTTACTTACACGTACTTCACTTCAGAACCTCTTAATTGCAACGTCCTGCCATTCCGACCCTCAGTCAGGCAGTCCATTTTAAGCAAGAAACCACGTAGAGAAAATAACCTGACCAACTGTAAGCAAGCAACCAACAACACAAGGATCAACGGTCAAACGCAAAAGATCATCGCAACCGCACAATTAAAAACCCCCTCGCATACCAATAAACTATGAAATGACTTAACATCACAGGTAACAAAAAAAATGCATCCCTTGTAACTCCAAAACCTCACTCCCAGTGTCATGAAATTCAACAGAAAAATAGAACAAGACCACAATGCAGCAGAAGAGATGTAGAAGAAAGTAGAAAGAAGAAACCAACGTAATACTTCCGTTTAAGTAATATTTTCAAAGTCAAAGTTCATTCATTTAAGAAAACAAGAAAAAAAACCAAGCCCCAGCATTTGAATGCACGAAAGGAAAATAGTTCAGCGCACAAAGTTTTTCGCACAAAATGCCAAACAACAAGCCCACTTAATCCTCTGGCATATTAACCTCTTAAACTGCTTTTAATTTTTTGCTTTCAAAAACTTTCCTTCCTTACTACTTTATATTCTTTCATCTGGAGACCGAGCTATACTCGTCATACCGGAGTGTAATATTCCTCGCCTGACTCAACCACTCGTCAGCCAATTATGACTAAAATCGAAACGTTCGTTGGTTTTGGCTTTTAGAAATTATATACGTCCTATAACGTCAACCGTTTCCAGAATTCCTTATTCTTAACCTCATAACAACAAGCTATTGGCCTAAACATGTACAAATTTTTAAACGATCTTTCTAAAAAAAAAAAGAAAATTCCTGCAATTCGCTGTACTAATACCATGAACACGCCCCAATCTTTTTCTTCTTCAACGACGAGCTATACCCTGCCGCCACTTCCATGCGCAAACCGACTTTCTCCATTTCAACTCCTGACGAGTATACTCCGTTAAAACCCCTACAGCTTAACAACATACGCATCACATGCTCTTTTCTCCTATAAAATGATACATTCTTCTTTGATTTCACCATACGAAGTGTGGCCTTTAAAGACTCAGCCGAACCAAGATGAGACTGGTTCCTCCTATAAAAACTAAAAATCATCGCCCAAATCTCGCAAAGTTCGCGGTAATCAAATGCGTATTTTCTGTACGATGAAACGAGACACAGAAATAGACAAGAGCAGAACTGCGGGCCTTCGCGTACAACCCGGGAAGTGGGAAGGATAATAGTGGGCAGCCCAAACCTACGAACGATTGTTAATTCTGGTAACATGAATACTACAACCACTTGCGGCATCGATATTCATACCCGGAAAGAGTATTAAACTTGCCTTCATAGAACTTATTCCAATAAACCCAATTTACCAAGCACTTTCAGCACAACAGGGTCTCAGAATAACCCTATGCCATTCCTAATAACCATATACTGCCACAGTAGCTCTGCTTCTTGCCGTACACAACAAAAGTCGTGGTGAAGGCTCAACACTTCACCTCCGTCAAGTGTGAGAAAAAATACTGCACCACACCTCAAACAATCCTTCAGACCCAGTTTAAGTTTAACGTATTTCACTGCGCCCAACACAGTTGTGGACCAGGTATTATAAAGGGTGTCCCACTCGCATACAGTATCAGGCAAATCTACCTAAGTCAGACTTAGTGGGAAAACCAGCATCTTCAGGAGTCTTTCGCATGTGGACGACGTTAACCACCACCAGCAATCCTTCTTCAACAATACCTAGAATACAATATACAGAAACCTCCACAGCTACGCTCATAAATACGGCCTTCAAATACCGAAACAGCTTCATCCAGAACCCGCTACTGTCTTATCCACAATGGATGGTTTGAAGACTCTTTACTATACCTTCGCTCTGCGGGAACCATAAACACAGGAACACGACTAGTACGTCCGAACGCATGCCACGGGGTACGCTATTCTTTTGATCATTTAATATCGGAGCCCTGGTTGCTAATGAACCAATCCCTGAGGCCTTCTCCGACCTCGCCCTAAGCGATCATGCACATGACCTACCTAGTCTGGCCACTCAGGCAACACCTCCTGAAGAGACACTAACCGCGACTATCATCTCAAAGAGCGTCTTCAGGTTACATATGATAGCATGCCTGCGAAAAACAAAACCAGGCATGATCTCAATAGTTCCACTTACAAAAAGAAGAAACACTTCTTACAGGGAAGAACTATTCGATTCCTGGATGAAATAAGAAAAAAACACGAAAAATAATGCGTTACAAATTATCTGAATCAGTAGCAATGCGACATGGAGGACATATAGAGGGGAAATGCTGAGGAAAGGCTTGACCCAAGCGCACCTAATGGCTACTGGCAACTCAGTCTTGCAAAGAACTTATGCCCACAGTGTTCTACTACCACTGGTGGTCAGCATAGAAACCAAGTCAGAAAAACATATAAAACAAGGCCATTGAGACGTGTGTCCTAAAACAACAGTTGTCGTTTGGGAAAAACTCCCTGTTAGATTTAATCTGGGTACGCTCTTCATAAAAAATGAACGGCTTAAACCTTTGGAGACTCAATGGGGTTAAGGGTCTTGATGGAAAGGACAAGTCGAAAAATATAAAATTCCCCGTTAGGAATTTTTTTGTGACCCAAAGGAATCCGATTTGGCTGACAAGCCGTTCCCTTAAACCTACCGCTCTTTGGAACAGATCTGTTGGTTTCGCAAAAACCGAAAAATTTAGTAATAAGCAAAATGAGGGCAGTAATCTGAAAGGATTCATAACCTTTTCTAACGGGAGGAAAAAACTATTTTGTGACTACTACAAAATGGGAAAACAGAACAAAAGTGGGAGAACAAAGAGCAAGTTAAGGGTTTTTCACAGATAATCCTTCCCAAAACGCAAGAAAAGTCTGCCGCCCATCCGAAAGATGTACTCCAAATCAAATTTGGATAGGAGGCTAACCAAAAGACCGGATACGTCCACTCACTACCTAAGTTGACTTTCAACTCCCACCATTTCGAGCAACACGGGCTCTAAACATGAAATCACACTTCGAAGATAATACCTGAAACTGATACGCATGAAAGCTAAAATCCGGCCAAGATTAACCCCCGAAAACCCTAGCAAAGTTGACCCCACTTATGTACTTTATAAAATTTTAGGAAAGTGAAAATGCGTCGTTGTGAACCAAGAATACCTTCTGATTTCGATTACAGGCCGTTAGCTACAGATGAGACCGCCCAAAGAAAGAAATTAAAAAAAAGGTTTCCTTAAGTCGCCATCAGCCCTAAAGGAATACTTAGAATACATTCTTAATCAAACACCCGATAAGTATTGAAGAGCCTTTGCATTAGAAAAGATATTCGAAAAATCAATACCCAAAACCGGTTGTCAAGAAGAAACCAACCAAAAGATTAATTTTTCGGTCGAAATTCCTGAGTAAATATGTATAGCAGGCACTGAATACTGTAATCATCGTTAAGGAAAAAACCGAAACAAAACAAAAAAAGTAAAAACGCCAAAGAATTCCGTACCGCAATCGCTGTAGCAAGCAAATTTCCAACACAACTTTGAAGAGGCGAAATCCTTTATAACAGAGCGCGGGGTAAAATGCAAAAGGGGATAGAGCAGCTAGTTAAAAATCTTAGGTTTGTGGCAGCTATGACTCGTGGTTAAAGAGATAATAAGAAATAATGAAGTAGAATTTTTAATTTTGAAACGGATTTTCTTTTTTTTTAACTTTGAAATCAGTGTGGCTAAACCTGCCTTCAACCACCAAACCAATGCATAGGAAAAAACTTGTTAATCTTTTAAGTTTAATAGCAAATCCCAAGATCTTTTTAAAACGTACCACAGAGGTTTTCTGCTGCTCAAACAATGAAAAATGAAACTCGAATAATTTTTACGCCTCTTTTGTGGTCCAGACAATAACAGTACACAAAAAACTCCCCATGCCATTTTTTCCTCCCATGTCTCTTTATAATCCTTCCGCCTTGCCTGCCGCCCTCTTCTTTCCACTTGTCTAAAAATCCTCCTTTTCAATACCAACCTCCTCTGCTTTTCCCTAATCCTCGACTAAAAATTCGCAACTTTCCTCCGGCATTAAATAATTTGCCCAGTGACAGTACACCTAACCTTAACCTAACCTCAAAAGTACACCCCAAACACCTCTAGAAAATAATGTTAATACTCTGAAGTAAAAAATAAAAACTGCCTCGACCAAGTTCTTTCTATTGCTGGCGAGTCCTTTCAAGAACCGCGTTTTATAACATTCGCAATTGGTCAACAAACTAATTGCTTACGCTGTTGTAAGTTGTTTGGAAGTTTAAATGATCGTACCAAAAAAAAATAATGAACCTCCGCGTGCGCTACTTCAATTGTCCTGGCAATCATAAAGACACACAATAAGTCCCAAAGGGGTTTTGATTTCATTTTTTATGTTATTCAAGGAACAAATTATGGAGACCTTAAATCATGACAGCATTGTTGCCGATGGTATATTTCATATTTACATTCATAATTCGGTTGTTCAACTTTTGTCTGTCACTGCTGCATCAGGCAACTGCATATGTGTGCCGAGTTAATCATTTAATTGGAGCTTATCACCCCTAAATGCACTTTAAGGATATTAATTATTTCAAATAACTCCCCACGGATATTTCAAATGACTGACCAAAATACGATACAATAAAGCAACAACAACAACAACAACGACAATATACAGAACAACAATACAACCATAATTAAAGCCATGAATATAGAAAAAAAAATTATGCACGCACATTAACAATATTATTATTGTTGTTACCGGAGAAGCTTAAATAAACTTACAACGCATTGCATCTCATTTGCTAAGGGTACATGCATGCGTTTTCTACGGTGCAACGTGCAACGGTGCAAGTGAGGCGGTGGCAAGCAGGTGTAACGGGGTCATTGAAATGGCGCTAAAATGCAGGTCTTGAGATTTTATTTATAAAAAAAAACAAACGTTTGGGGTTTGTTCTGGTACTGCTTTGTTGTTGCTGTTTTAGTGGTTGCTCGAACACCAAATGTCTGACGTGTAGTATGCAGTAGAAAAAACCTGTTGTGTTAACGTGTGTGTTCTTTGAAAGGAGAAAGAATTGCCTGATAGAAATATAACTGTCATTATTCATTTGGAGTTGTATATGCGAGTTTTCCTGTTTTCGTTTTTTTTTTTTTCTCATCTGCTTCATTATTTTTGGTCGTTTTTAGTTTAATTTTTGAAATTCGTGTTCCGTTTGTTGTTTTTGTTGTTTTTTTTTTTTTTTTTGGCATAGTTTGTTAGGTTTAGAAAATTAAAATGCAACTATAACCACACAACATCAACAAGGTCAGAAAGAAAAAAATGGATAGAACCAGACAAAAAACAGGCAGAAAAAAATAAGAAAACAATTGTAAATCGCGCAACGCAGTGAACCAGCAGTAGCATGCAGCCAAACAGTATACAAAAACAAAAACAAAAAAAAATTTTGCAACTAATCGCTGACATAGTGGTTACCACACCATTAACTCCGGAGGGATGCTGACCAGTATGGATATGGAAGTGGGGCTTGTATATTCTATCTGCCTTTTCGTTTTTTTTTTTTTTGTTTGCCTATTGTTTTTTTACTGTATTGTCTGTTGTTGTTGTGTGTGTGAACATTCTCTGTTACTACAGTTTCACCATAGGACATCCCATAGCGACCAAGCATGAATCACATTTTGCATATACGATATAAAATGCCACATGGTGGAATGTATAACTGAAAATCAACTGACAGTTTTATTTCATTCAGCCAGACTTTTACGGACTACTCAAGTACATATCAACATACATACTAATACATACGGGGGTAAGCATACGTACAGTACATGGGTGACAGATAAAGTAATTGTCATGATTCATGGCTGCTTTACCGTAATAGTAATTACTGTATTATGTGTGTTTTGGTGGTGTAGAGTGATGTTGGTGGAAGAGAGAGAGAGAGAAGAGCGAGAGTGAAAAATGAGGGTTTTAAAATAGAAGGAATTTAGAATTCAAACTGCCATGACAAACCGCATTACAAAAGACAATTGTGAAGATGGGATAATGAAAAACAATCGACTACTACGTACGGTGTATATCTCTTCGTATAACCACACAAAGCCGACACCACGGTATGTATACAGTTAGCATAGATGGGCATTGCGAATTATGACTTTCATATAGGGTGAACGGCGAACCACGTGGGGTCCTGTTTTACATTCATTACGCGGCATGTAGTGTTCGTTTATAAGTCACTGTAGGATTACTCTGCAGTATTTACAAAATTTAAGCCTGGAATAAGTTGTTTGTCAGCTGAACGAACCATATAATCAACTTCATTTATTTTTGCTATTTTGTGTTTATTTTCATTGTCTATTTTGTGTTCGCAGTTTCGTATGTCATAGTATTCGTCTATTTTTGGTGTTATTTTACTTTTTGAACGATTGTAATCGCCTTTTTTAGTAGTATGTCGGCTCGTTCAGCCAAAAAAGAAATAAAACTGCACCACTGAATGAGCACAAGAGGAGGTTTGTTTAACCAAGCTCGCCAGAATTGAGACGATGTCGCTTCAGTGCATTTAGTGCTTCAGTTTCAGTTCTACGGACATGTGTGCTTTTGCTAGCCCGAGTGGCTGGTAAATACTTTATATAATCGACTTAGAAAATAATAAAGCTAGGGCCAAAGCCAACTAAATAAGAAGCTACGCTGGGGGGGTGTTAAGCCTATTCCTTACACCGACCGAAAGAAACATAGAACGTATGGATGGAGCAGATAACAGGAACCAGATGAAGGTATTAGAAGAGCGTATGCTGAAAAAATGCACAGGACCATTATGAAGCGATGTGGTAGACCAGTGCTGTGTGTCGTAGAGACCATTGTGCTATTAACAGATTGCGTTGACTCGTATATTCGACGATTTAGTGAGGAGCTAGGCTAACTTACTGAGTATTATCACATGAGCATTGGTGGCTGATCTATGAGTGGTTAGGGGTTGTAAATTTTTATCGGAGACTTGATTGCTTGTTGATAAGTAGGCCGCCGGCGCTCAGCAGATAGGTGTGTTAGATATATGTAGACGTGGAGACACGGTTCAATACTCTAGCTCAGATATGCCCGAACTCAACGAAATATTGGGAAAAAAGTATTTCCTAGACCAAAAAAGGAAATCTGTCGGTTCAGAGGCTCGACTTGTAAACTGTGGGTTCGCGCACTCATGTATAAAATTAACACACACAACATAAGTGGTGTAAGAAGCTAGGCCGTAATCCTGACTGAGGGTTTGTAATGGCCAATTATGTATGTATGTTATGTATGTAATCTAAGGGAAGATCATCCTACCTTTAATATTTAAAGTTCACTTTATCTTTGAAGTTGCCATATTCTATACATTATTTTCAATATGGCAATAATAAAATAATAAACATAAGAAGTAAGAAACGTCATTGCCACTGCGTTTTTAAGGAACTTTTTTAAACTGGCAAAAGTTATCGATATTGCACTGACATTGTCATATTTTTGAAAAAGTTAATTTCATTTCATTTGTAAGTTGTAATAACAAAAATAAGTTAAAGGTAACTTTACAGTTACCTTTAGCTAAAGGTACCTTTAACTAAACCTAACTTTAACGGTAAGTTTTAATAATGGCTCTACTATACCATACAGTAGCGCGTGACATGCTGTACATTTATCCAAACGTATTGCTTTTGACGTTGCCGTAATCTAGTAGATAGTGTGTTGGCTTATTAGACGTAAGGGCACAGTGCATACCACAGGTCAGACAACTCGAACTCAACGAAATATAAAAAATAATATATCTTTGGCGACTTTTTCTCAGCAGATTTCTGAGCAATTATGAGTTCGACTCTGAGAAGTTATGTCGTAATCTTGATTGAAGGGTTGTAATAACCAATTATGTATGGAATGTACTGCTTTTGATATCGATAACTTTTTCTCTCAATTTACTTTAAGTTTTCGATCAAACTATCCGGATTGGAATATATGCGTTTCTATAACAAGAGTTCAGGCTAATGTCAATTGGATAGTGCCAGGAGTATTGCATGTACTAT
>QOCX01003808.1:0-16445 GCA_005959815.1 Sarcophaga bullata | reverse complement strand
GCGAAGAAGACCAAGATATCTGATATAATTATGTTGTGTGAGTATAGTAGTCGCCATAGTTTAGTTGGCAGTGTATTGGTTTATCAGATGTCCGACATGAATGTCGGTGAAACAAAACGAAATAAGATAAAATATTTCTACGGCGACTTCCTCTCAGCAGTTATCTGGAAGAATCTCTCAAAGTATATAAAATTCTCATTGAGAAGTTTCTCAAAAATTTGTCGTTCGAAGGTTCCGAATTAATACACACAACATGACTGATGTGAGAAGCTAGGTTGTAATCCGGAATGCAGAGTTGTAATGACTATTTATGTGTGCATGCATGAGTGCAAACCTTTAAAATTTTGTATAAAACTCATTAAGAGAATGGGTTTTAGATTAAATAGAAGCCTATCACTCAACCAAATATCGCTGACTTAATGCCCAACCACTCACAACAACCCAGTCCTACAGAAAAACCTGCTGCTATATTTCAACTTCATTTCTCGAATTTTCTTCAACTCTTTATCTATTTATCATCCTTTTTCCTTTCCTTTTTTTTTCTTTTTTTTTTTTGTTTGATTTTGAATGTGAATCTGATTGCCCCGCCAAAACATTGGCCGTTGGTGTCTATTAATTTTCTTTCAAATGAATTTCTTTAATTTCCTTTAAATAATTACGACATTTTTGGTTAACTGGGTGCCATTATTCAACCATTCACCCCACCCCTCATTTGCATACCAACGAGACGTAAGCGAGTATTTCAACGAATGGTTAACATCGCCACAAACTGCAAAATGTTTCATAATTTATTTCGTATTTAAACAAAAGTAAAAGCGTTTTATTTACAGTCCTTTTTCATAACAACAACAACAACAAGAACAACAACAACAATGTGAACTACCGAAGTATAGTGTAGTAAACAATTTAATTTAATTTCAAGTTTAAACTGAAAATCCTTTCCTTTTCACCGCCATTAACTACAAGCAGGGGGGCTACAATGTTGAATTTGGTAACAGATAAACGCTAGACAGCTGGTGCTCTGGCTCATCTAACCAAACTCACAAACATGATTTCTTTGATGCTACACGACCATACCAAACCAAACCAACACCAAACCAAACAACCAGATAATGAATTCAAATGGACAAGGGCATGGTTATGGGGTGTGGGTGTGGGTGTGGGCATAGTCAAGTCAACATTATTATTGTTATGTATATGAGCTGAGCATTATTGTGTTATAACAACCCTAATTTTAACTTTACAAACTTTTGTTTTGTCTTGTTTTGTTTTCTATTGTGTTGTTATTGTCGTAATCCAGGAAAAACCAATCTTTCATGTTTGTAAATACTTATGGATAGACGTGGGCAAACAGTCGCGGGTTGAGTAAGTTGGACCAGCACAGAGAAAAGATACAAATACACATAGGCAGACAAGCAGGCAGTCAGGCCGACATATAGAGAACTGCACGCCAACAACCAACATAAGATTGTAGGCGAACAGAAGTTGTTTTAAAATTTATGGCAACAACACACAAATACAACCGAAGGCCAAGGAGAGGCAGTGAGAGACAGAGAGAGAGATAGAAAGCGAACAAGATAAAGGGAAACGTTTTAATGTTTTAAGGATGTATTCTGTAATAAAACTTTTAAACTTTACAACAACAATGACAACTACAACAACAACAGAAAGAACAACATTAATCTTGAGAGCAACAACGTTTTGTTTTTTTTTTTTATTAAATTTTACACATGTTTTCTAATGAGCAAAAATCAATGGCGGTTTTTAATCAAAACTGGCTAACGGTGTTGCCATTGCAATTTTCAATTTTACAATTCTTTACGGCTTAACAATTTAAATTTCCGTACGCCTTAAGTGAAGATAGACCGTAACTGTCAGTGAAAATCGTACAAAGTATAGTTCCTAGCTGATATTCCTCAGCTTTCATGTGAATTTTGTAAATTAAAGGCTAAAGAACCTAAAGATTTGAATTCAATATCGTGATGGGAAAGAGACAATCATTTTAACCTCTTCCATTGCAATATAGCAGCTTATAACTGAAGAGTACAGAGGCGTACTATAGTGTCTGGATGATCGCTTAGCCGATCTTGACTATGCTAATTAAGTCTGCCTGCTGGCTTAGATAAATGTCCTCAAAGAATGTCATGGAATTGAACACCATGACCACTCTACCTCTTTCATTAGATAGCATAGAGAAGGGTATTATGGTGAACTCTAGTTGGACCTTGGCTACAGAAAAGACAATGAGTTAACTGGACCTTTGGTAGGTCAACCTTCCAGTTCTGTTTGTCGTGGGTCACTTAGGGTCATCACTGTACTTATCGTCGTCAGTAGCTCTTTGAAATTTTTTATCATTACAGAGGCAACAGTGACCACACGTGCTATTGTCAATCCAATTTCGTATCCCTATGTTATCCGTCCAGACAATCCGATTGCTGAGTTTTAGGCGTAAAGTTTTCTTCCTATTCCTTTATTGTTTCCATTTTGTATTGGGTCTGTAGACCAAAGCCATTTGCAGTTGCAAATGGCAACAGTAAGTTGTGCTTATACTATGAAAGCCTGGAAGGAGACACATTTCTATTGCCATGAGTGTAAGTAACCCCCAAAAATTTTGTTTTCTTGGCAGGCTGCCTTTCTGAAGCTGAGTAGTTGGTTTGTTGTAAATCCGCATGCACTTTAACTTAAGCCGCTTTCAATTTGTGTGGCATGATACGGTTTATCATGCAGTTGCACTATTATTCGATAGCTCGTTACTAAAACCATTAAATTTATATTTGATTCGAGCACTGTGCCATAGGCTAGCCTGGCAATACTCATGTTAAACATTGAAATACGCATGTAAGACATGAAATAGGGCAAAAAGGAACAACTTGGTAGTTATTAAAGCCTAAAGAGTATTTTTTATATCTACTTGAAGAGTACTAGCAACTGTTTGATGTGAACTTTAGGCTGGAAGTGCCATCAGTCCATATCTTTTGGCGAACGACATTAGCTGCAGCCTCGCTGTCAACGGCGAGTATTCTAAGTAGATGATTACCAACTTCTTTTTGCCCCGAATTGGATGATTTGATATTTATTTGCTAATTGGCTTATGCCATATTGATTATTCATTCTGCAAAAGCAATTTGAGGGCATGATCACCTCACGTGTAGATTGTTATGTGCTGTGACCATCGAGATCAGACCATATCTGAAGGATAGTTTCTTAAACTGCAAGTCTATGTGAACCAAACCACAGTAATCGATAAAATTTAGCCTGTTTGATGCGGTAGAGTCATGAAAAATTGAACAGTGACCGCCAGAGGAGACGTGAAAGATAGCATCAATAGGTCTTTGAAACGAATAAAAAATTCCGATGATATCTTACACACACTTTAAAGCGCTTTCTTAAAGACTCAATACATAGATTCACAATTTAGTCAGGATTACAACCTAGCTTTTTTCGCCACTTACATTGTGTGTGTTAATTTATTTATGAGTAGCATTGACCTAGCGTTTAAAGTCGATTTCCGAATGAAGAGAATTTTTTGAGAAACTTTTTCTAAGGCAATTTTTCATTTCACCTTCATGGAGTTTTTTGCCAGAATCTGCTGGAGAGAAAGTCGAAAAGGAAATTCTTTCTTCATGTTACGTTTTGTTGGAGTTGGCTGACCTGGTGTTTGAACCCTAGCCTCACGTCTAATAAGCTAACACATTAGCTGCTGAAATCCTGCTTTCAGATTATTCCATTCAATTTCTGTCCAAGGCACAGTTAATCTACTAATGATTAGCATATCCGACTTGTCTCCTATCAACTTAAGCGGTTTAACCTTCACTATCACTATACAATGGACTGAAGTAGAGTATCTAACAGACAGTCAAGTGCTGCTGTAGAACAGGTTCTTTGTATCTCGCGTCCAACTCTCAGGGTTTTTGCTAGAAATCGGTTGAGAGCTAGATGCCGAAGAAATATTTTTTCTGCCGTTGTTCGTTTTGCTGGAAATGTCTGACCTTAGCACACGGCCTACTAGACTAAAGCGCCTATATGACCCACAGGCTTTCATTTATTTCCAAAAAAAAAATAAGTTTTCTGGCAACACTGAACACTTTCTGCCAGCTGTAGAGGCAGACCATGATGATAACTTTTATGCAAAGCAAATATAAATCCAAAAACACTTGTTCTCTCTCCCATAGGCATGTATGTACATATGTATGTATGTGTACAGTGTACAATTTATATATTTGCCTGCGCATTTGCCTGCGCAATTAAAGAGATATCAAGTATCACATCCAGATATAACACATATAAAGCAATTATATTTATAGGCTCATAAGTAAATATTCTTTCTTTATGTATGTAACGGTATAAGTGTATTGGTAAGTTTATCCTAGGCTTGTGTGTGTGTGTGTGTGTGTGAAGCTGTGTGTTAGAAAGTTGTAAATTTTAATTATGCTTGCCTTACATCGTCGGCAACCTTTACATGTGTGTGGGTATGTGTATGTCTCTCTTGTGTGTATGTGTGTGTGTGTCTCTTGTTACGAATATTAATTTTAAATATACAGGCTTACGTGTATAAATGAGAAAAGTTCGTGGACAAAATTCTTAAACAATTAAATTGAGATTTATTTTGTTTTCCAAAATGATTTATAAAATCATATCGTATATCATACACATACATACATACATACATACATACATATGTATGTATGTGTAGATGTGTTACATGTTTATGTAAAATGTATATCACCTGCATATGAACTTTGAAATGAAACTGAAAAGTTGCTGTTAATCTGCTTTTAATAATTCTTTTTATAAACTTTTAACAAAAAAAACTCTTTAAATTTTGTTTGAAACAAAAAAAAATTTTTTTTTTTTTGAAAACCTTTACCTTGAATTTTCGTTTATCTTAAACACAAAGCAGCCTGCTGTAATACCCTCGTGTAACTTTTGAAGTCGTAATATTTATGATGCTCCTCCCTGGTGGCACCTGAATAACATGACAGGGGCAGGTCTTCGTTGAGTGCAAGCCAAACAAAAAAACCTCTTTACATCTCTTGTATGAAAGAAAAACAGAGGAAAAACTTTCTGCTACAATGTGGAAACACAAGAGGGGAGAGGGGAGTTTTTTTTTCTTTCTTCCAATGTAATTTCCCATTTTTTTTTTTCAATCACCAGATACTCAAAGCTGTTGCCATCACACAATAGAGTTCTTAGCTTAGCATTGATTTAAGCCCTTTTATCTTAAACAAGAGACCAATATGTCCTGGAAACATACTTAGGAAAGGCTAATCTACTGGGTTCCGAGCCACCGAGGCATAAAGAAAAGCAAAAAGGCGGACAAATTAGCACGGAGAAGATAGGAGGAGAACACTATGACTAACCTCCTGGATTACAAGCCCTTGAGGCATAAAGGAAAACGAAAAGGCGATCAATTTCGTACAAAAGGGATACCAGATGTATGAGGAGAAGACGATAGAAGGGATATATGCTACTCTACAAGAATATACACACACACATACATAATTGGTTATTACAACCCTTTAGTCAGGATTATTACGTAGCTTCTCACATCACTAATGTTGTATGTGTTAATTTTTTTATACATGAGTGGCAGGACCTACAGTTTTAAGTCGATTCCGAACGACAAATTTTGTCAAAAGCTTTTTCGTGGAAATTTTTTATTCGTAGAGTTTTTGCCAGAAATCTGCTGAGAGTTATTTTTTCATATTTTCGTGTTGATGTCTGACTTGGGGTTTGAACCTAGGCCTCATGTCTAATAAGCCAACACACTGCCTACTAAACTACGGCAAATTGAAAAAAAGCAGCATGGAATTCAACAAACCATAGGTGATCCCACATAACTGGTTGCCGAATATCAAAACTGCTGTGTTCTGCAGTGGACAACAGGAAATCCAGCAGGAACTATTTGAGTTCGACAGGAGCATGGTTCATATTCGAACAGAAATTCCAATGGGACATTGCACTATTGGCAATTTCGCTGACAAGCTCATTCTTTCCCACCAGGATTACTGCAGAAGCTGGCAAGATGTGAAGGAAATCGGAATCGGTGCAACAGCTTTTATGTGGATATCCTAGACTACAGAAGAGACGTCATCGGTTTTTGGGTGACAGAATGTTTGAAGAAAGAGGAATTGTGGTGAGGAGAACACGATAGAAGGGATATATGCGCCCGTACAAAAATACTTTTCCAAATTGGAGAAACCAGTATGGAATTCATCAAACCGCGGATGATCCAACATATCTGGTTGAAGAATTTCAAAACTGCTGAGTTCATTAGTGGACAGAGGGAGAACCATCGATTGACTTGAGTTCGACAAGAGAACGGTTCCGCAGTCCTTCCGCTCGTCCCGCTCCTACCAGGATTACTGTAGAAACTGCAATGATGTGGAGGAAATGGAATCGGTACAACACCTTTTATACGAATGCCATGCACTTCAGTTTTTAGTGACAGAACTTGCACAGAACGTGGGCAGAAGTGGTGGAAATTCCTTAAGGAAACTGGCTGGTTTCATTCGGAGCTTGGAGTCCTTCAACCCCCCCCCCCCCCACTACCGGATCATGACGAGGAGGCTTATCTCATACTGGCTGGCACAACGGGCAATACGGGACACCTATTGAACTTGCCTGTGAAGCTACCCTCTAAACTAACCTAACCTAAGACCAAATTCAAAAAATATTTGGCCATTACTGACCATTTTTCCACATTTACTTCTGGCTCCTTATGCCGCATAAGCGACAGTTTTATTTGCTGACATAATGACTGATTCAGACACGAGTTTCAAGGGTGCAGAAAATTTTCTNTCAGACACGACTTTCAAGGCTGCAAAAAATTTTCTTCGAATTAAAAGCCTGTTGAAGCTAATTTACGATGTTGCGAGTGGTCAGATGGTTTGAATTATTGCGGAAGTTGGGCCATATTCCGAAATACATTAGGGAGCGGTAAAATTTGCATTTGCTGCCACATTCTCTAACTGAAGTGATATTTTCGACAAGGCAAACACTTGGCAATGCTATTGATTACAATTCCATTCCCGGAAGATCCATCTGTACAGTCCGTCTGTGAGGGCGACAAAGTAATCCGAAATTAATTGCATATTTACGGAAAATTTTGGAAAATGAAAAATCATAAATTCGATTGCATTGTTTGAATGTAATCTACTTTAGTTTAAATTCTCCCTTTTGGTTATGATTGATTGCTCATACGCCCTCATTACCCGATGCAGTTTGTACGTACGTACGCATGATGGCTTTTAATTGTTCAATTTGATTTGATTTTTAATTTTTAATTTCACAATGTTTAATTTTATGAGAGGATTTTAATGTTTATTTTAGTATGTATATGTGTGTGTGTGTGCGTTTTTGTGTAATAATTTTTGGAAAAATTATTTATTATTGTAAATGGTTGGTTGGTTGACTACAAAAAACAAAAAATCGATTTGAAAAAAAATTCATTTTCAAAATGTCAATTTCTAAATGTGTTTGTGTTGATGTCTAGATGTATTTGTATTTGTATTTATATTTATAATATTGTAATTTTAGAATTATATACGCACATAATGTTTAATGGGCATATTTTAAAATAAATTACTTGATTCCCCCTTTTTTTTTTGTTGTTATTGAAGTCTACATATGGGTGAGTTAGTGCGCAGATTTTTATTCGAATCTTTCTAAATACTACAAATTAAATTTGTTGGTAAACATGTGTGAGAACCTATCATGGCCTTACTCTTACCATCTGAAGGCATCATTTCAACATTGTCAACATCATACTCTGAAATAGCTGTCAAATTCGAAGTAATCAGAATCCGGGTTAGAATTTGTTTACTCAACCGGGATTGTGTTTTGATTGTGCGTACGATCGGCGTCGTAGACTTCTTTTAATGTTATGAGCGCTCCATTAACTGAACTATTTCTGATTATGCCTCTACTGCACCCACTATTTTCTACAGTAAATTTGTCAAGGAGTACATGAGTACATCTTCCCATATTCACGTAGTTATAGCTGGAATTGGTTTGTAGTTCCATAAACTATTGCAATGTATTGTAATGCCATGAAATTAAGTTCACGTTTAAGACGATCTTTGGCATAGCTACCGCTGTCAATCCCTTCTGCAAGTCCTTGTCAATCACAGACTTAGAGCGTCAAGCAAACCATATCAACTGCTTCAATAGTAGCGGCAAGAAGTACTCTTTATCCAGCATAAATGCGTTTAGTGCCTTAAAATCAGGCACTAACTAGCATCCAATATGAGCATTCTGTTCAGAAGTCTAACTTTGAGTACCTCTTAGTATTTCCGAAAATGTGCTCAAGCATTTCCTAACCAATTTCATAGCAAAGTATGTTTTGCCTTGCAACAAAGCAGGGTAACTTTTTGGTATGGTCGAGTTGAGTATATGATAGAAGGTGGCGTTTTCCTAATCTTCCTTCCAGGAGACAGGGTCTAGTTGAAGCCCAAAAATGTAGTGGCCCCGTTGGTTAAAGGTTCAAAGGGACTGATGCTGTCTACGGAACATTTTAAAATCATCTTTAAGCCTCTTTAATAAGTTTACGCTTAGCGATTTTCGATTTACAACCCTCTGTTCTGTTGTTTGAAACATCACCGCATATTGTATATATACTTACATACATAATACATACATATATAAGTACATACATACATACATACATCTACTCATACATACATAACATAATTGATCCTTACAACCCTTCAGTTAGGATTACAACCTAGCTTCTGACACCACAAAATTTTGTGTGTTAATTTTATACATGAGTGGCGGCACCTACAATTTAAAGTCGATTTCGAACAACAGATTTTTGAGAAACTGTTTCATGGCAATTTTTTATTTACTCTCAGGGTTTTACCAGAAATCTGCTGAGAGGAAGTCGCCTATAAAATATTTTTCAAATTTCATTTTGCTGGAGATATCTGACATCGGAGGTTTGAACTGTGGCCTCACGTCTAAGAAGATGACACTTTAACTACTAGACTATGGTGACATCTGTTTTTCTTATAACAAAACTAAACACAGGCCCGAAACACTAGCCCGAAACAAAATATGTCGCTTGATTCCATTCTAAATAGTGAGCAGATCAATAAGGTTTCCTGGCTTATGCTTTCCCTCTCTTATGAGGATTGGTAACCTGACAGCAGTTTGCTTCTGTATCTCCGTTCTAACCGATGTTAGATTTAAAAGAGGCGCCATAATCGTTAATGGGGTAAACTTCATAGCATTTATATAGCAAAGCCTTGCAAGACTTTGTACATTATAAAGCCTCAATAGAGCTGCTGTCTGTTCGACTTCATAAATAAAATATTGCCATGAAAATGTGACCTTAAAATCTGTCGTTTGGAGTCGACGTTAAATTGTAGGTCCTACTGCACATGGATACAATTAACATACACAACATAAGTGTTGTGAGAAGCTAGGTCGTAATCCCGACTGAATGGTTGTAATGGTCAATTATGTATGTATGTATGTGTGTATGTTGTTCTGTGCTATATAACATATCAGGGCCTTATTATGAAACTTTAGCAGAGATTTTGCAACACGAAAGCCATTTAAACAAAGAATTGTTTAGGCTTTCGTGTCACAGATATTTGTTTGAGAGCTTCTTTCAACAAAACTGGGACTGGTTGAAAAGTTGGATCAAATTTAAGCTTCCAAATGAAAACAACTACAAACTATGAGTCGTCAGTAAGTATTGCAAGGAATTTATTTACAAATTAGGGTCTATACGGTGTATATCTGAACTGCTTGATGGTAATATTCCGCCATTCTGATAAATGATTGAAGAATTAGTCACACATACTGCTTGTGATTGACATGCACTAGCTTTGTGGGCATGTCATTTCAGTTTCCTGTACAGACTTTATTAAAGTTTTTTTTTAAAGTGACACTTTTTCTATGGAATAACCCATATGGTGTTGGTTTTTTATTTTGTTTAACAATTATTATACTTAAAAACCACATGCTGTTTTTAGTTGTTGCTTATTGATGTGGAAGTATTCATGATTTTAAACTTTAAAATTACAAATTAAATCTCTCTGATTTCCATTTTTTTTGCAGTTTCTAAAAGAATGTTTTCTTAATTTTTTTATTTTTTTTTTTATTTTTTTTTTATTTTCCATTACAATGCAATTATAAATAATACATACAAGGTATTTAATTGTATTTAGTAATCTAAGAACCTTGAACATACTATTCCTGTTTTGATCTCAGATGCGGCTACGTAAAATGATTTCATTTTATGTTTTCAATCTTTTAAGGCTCTGCAATTCATTATATTGCACAAAAATATGTATTACAACAGAACTTAAAGTAATATATGCAAACAACAACAAAAACTTTTTCATTAAATATGAATCTCGCTCTCTGTCAATACAAATATGCAGATACAGATACAGATACAGATGCAGATGCATATGCTGATAATGGGTTTTGTTTCGTGGCGGGTGAAATTTTCAAAAGAAAAAAAAAAATCACAACAGCAACAAAACAATAAAAAAAATATTAAAATTAAAGCAAAATATGCATTTAAACAAATTGGTTGTGTTATTAATATTTATTTGGACTCAACAAAATCATACGAAAAAAAACACACAACAAAAAAAAATTTGAAATAAAACTCAACCTTTATTCAAATTTGTTTACATCAAATATGATATTCAATTTAAAATTATTATTGTAATATAAATACAAATGACGGTCTTGTACGTTCAAGTTTAAATTCGACTATTTCCTCAATACAGCCTCAATAACAGTTGGACGAGATACAAAGAACCTATTCTACAGAGGCACTTGACTGTCTGTTAGATACTCTACTTTAGTCCTTTGCATAGTGATAGTGAAGAATAAACCGGTTAGGTTAATAGGATACAAGTTGGGTATGACAATCATTAGTAGATTAACTGTGCCTTGGACATAAATTGAATGGAATAATCTGGAAGCAGGATTTCAGAAGCTAATGTGTTAGCTTATTAGACGTGAGGCCATGGTTCAAACAACAGGTCAGACATCTTCTACAAAACGCAACATGAAGAAAATATTTCTTCAGCAGATTTCTGGCAAAAAATTCTGAGCGCAAGTAAAAATTGCCATGGAAAGTTTCTCCAAAAAATCTGTTGCACTCTGAACTGTAGGTCCAGCCACTCATTGGATAATATTAACACCCCACAACATAAGTAGTGTGCAAAGCTAGGTTGTAATTACCAATTATGTATGTACGTCGATTAGATACTCTCTTAAAAAGAGGACTAGTTTGTGGTATATAGATGGTTTAAGAGCGGATCTTTTGACAGGAAGGGGAAAACTTTAGTGGATCTTTAAAGCTGAAGTTTATAACAACGAAACAGGATAGGATAGGAGCAACAAAAGTCAAGAAATAGCAATATTATCTGATAGTCAGGCTGCAATTCGTGCATTCAGTTCTTAAGAGATTCAGTCAAAGCTAATTTGATAAGCTGAATCATCTAAAAAGGGAATATGAAGTTACCCTCTTCTATGTTCCCAGTCATGTGGGCATTCTCGACAACGTGCAAGTAGATGAGCTTGAAAGGAGGGGAAATTCCTTACCGTTTATGGACTCAGAATCCTTCTGTGCAGTGCAAGCAAATGCGTGAAAAGATATGCTCAACAAAAGAGAAGATAAAGAGATGAGATGACTCTTCTCAAACCAAGTGGGTTTGAGCCAATCAAAAGCTTTTTTTGAAAATACAGCTCTAACCAAATCTATTCAAGACTAACCTGAGGTTGATAAGCGGTATTTTAGCAGGGCATTGTAGACTCAGAGTACACTCGAAGCCAACATGTATATTGTATGATGATTCTTGGAACCTGTGTGGCATTAAGGTATGCTAGAAGCAAACACATGAGTGCATATCAAGTGTGAGGCATGGAATTGTCATTCTTGACATCATCATGTCATTTGAACTTATAAGAACCTGTGTAAGTGCATATGCAACATGCATACCATTCGTTTCTCTTGAACTTTCATCAGAATTTTCCTTAGTTTTGTTGTTAAATTATGAAAATTCCTCCGTAGTGAATCAAATATTCGACCATTGCCTAGGCATTTTCATTTATCATTTACTGTTTACATAAATAGGCAGGTTGTTATTGTTATTGTTATTGTATATTGTGATATACACACACAATAATTTATAATTTAATTAAAATATTAACATATTTTTACATAAACAACACAAACAAACAAACAAACGAACTGTTTTTTTGATTTATTTTGCAGGAATGTCAGTTTCAATTTAAAAATCGCCGCTTGTACAACACTGAGGATAATTACGTATTGCGGCGGGGCCTATGACTGGCTTAGGTAAGTGAATTCCTTTCTTTTTTTTTTCTAACGAATTTTAATTTGAAATGAAATTTTTCATTTAAAAACAACAAGAAATTTATGACAATTGAATTCAATTTTCTTGACTTGACTTGACTACTTGACTTGACTTGACTTGTTGCCATCATCATTAGCAAAAAAAAAAGGAAAGAATTTTCATGTCAAACCTCTTACCAAACAGCTACACCTACTCCTATTCTCTTGCTTTCTTCCTCATCCGCTTTTTGTTGCATAAGAAACTTTTAAGGACTTTAATTTGTGCTTAGCAAACTATAGTAAAGACACATTTTGAAGAAGTTTTAAATGCTTAAACTATAAAGAAAGTCTGAGTGCTTCTCTTAGCGAATGTACAAATTGTTTACCACCCCCCTAATCTAATCTATTAACAAATATTTGAAAATGAATTTTCCTCGCTTGTATGTATCTATGCTTGTATTATTTGTTGTATTGTTTTCTAAGTTTTGCAACAAAAATATTTCATTATAAACAGTTTTCAACATTACTCAACTTAATTAAGACAGATGACAATGGTTTAAACAGCAGAACAGCGAGGGGTACCCCCCCAAAAAAAAAATTTAAATTGTTATGCAACATTGGGGAACGTCTCCCAACTACAACCCCATCTATATACAAAATTCAGTGTGCCATCTCCACTGAACATAATGAATCGAGTTACACTCGAGCAATGTTGAAATTCCTCAAACCTATGAGAAACTGCACGATAATGGCGATTTTGCCAAAGCAAATCTTCATCTTTTCTAACGAAGCTCATTTCCATCTTGGTGGCTACGTTAATAAGCATAATTGCCATATTTGAGGCCCAGAAAACCCACACCTGGTCTTACAGAAGCCAATGCAACCATTACGAGAGATTGTTTGGTTCGGCTTGTGGACGGAAGGCATCATTGGTACATATTGCTTTGAAAATGAAGGTGTTGAAACCATTACGATTCAATGGAGTCACCTATCGCACCATGATAACCAATTTTTTTGTACCCTCTCTTCATGATATTGATGTGTGCGATGTTTAGTTTCAACAGGATGCTGCAACTTGTCACACATCTCATGCCACAATCGATTTATTGTGTCAAACGTTTGATGAACGTTTAATTGACCGTCAGGACTCTGCGATTTGACAGCGTTGCGATTTGACATCTGTGGGGCACCCTTTAAAGAAAAATGTTATGCCGACAAACCAAAGACGATTGAGCATTTGATGGCCAACATTTGTGATTTTAAACAGTTTTTGTTTGATTGCATTTTTAAATTTAAACATTTAAAAGGCCCACCCTATATGTGTATGTAAGTTTTTAGAAACCCAAGGTTAGATTAAGGTAGCGGGTAGCTTTCTGTTCAAAGGCAAGTTCACTTGGTGGCCCAATTGTCCCCGATATGTGTTGCCCAGTGTGAGGTAAGCTCTCTTGTTATTATCCGTTTGATGAACGTTTAATTAGGCGAAATGGTGATATCAATTGATCGCCACGAAGCTGTGATTTGACACCGTTGTACTGTTTTCTGTGCGGAGCCATTAAAGAAAAGTGTTATGCCGACAAACCAAAGACAATTGAGCATTTGATGTGCCAACATTTGTGATTTAAATTTAATCCTTTAAAAGGCCCACCCTATATGTGTTAAGTTATTAGAAATCTGAGGTTAAGTTAAGCTATTAGTTAGCTTGTCGTTCACAGACAAGTACACTCTGTGGAACATATGTTTCATTGTGTTACCTAGTGTGAGGTAAGAGGTCCCCTTGTCATGATGTGTTAGTGATGGGTTTAAACCACCCCGAGGTTCAAAAGAAACCTGTTCACTGAGGGGCACGTTCCCCACCATGTCCCGATCTTCGGTCACCCTAAAAGCCGATGACATCTGTTCTAATGTGCAAGGCACTCACAAAAAAAAAGTTGCGTTGATTCTGTTTTCTCCTCAACATGGCAGCTTCTGCAGTAATTCTGGTAGTGCAGACCAAGCCTTTTAACGCAGTGTCCCATTAGAATTCCTGTTAGAATGCGAATCGAACTCAATTGCACCGTGGTTCTCTCGCTGTCCAGTGCTCGGCAGTTTTGAAGTTCGGCCAGCAGATATGTTGAACCACACACGGTTTGTTGAATTTCATGCTGCTTTTTCCGATTTGGAAAATTATTCTTGTAAAGGCGAAGCTATCAAAAGTGCAGTTTACATATGTAAAACTAATGCAGTTTACCTTGCTTGACACTTCTTGAAATTAGGATAGCTTGTCACGCCAAATAAAAACAAAGTTTTTATCAGTAAAACTACGCACAACATCATCATTCAAATCAACACAATACAATACACACATAATACAACCAAACACCATTATAACAACAACAACAACAACAATAAAGTAAAGAACTAAGAAAAATATCAATTTGTTACTCTCATGTATACATAGTCGTAGAATACGTCACACAGAGAGAGAGAGAGAGAGAGAGCATCAAAACGGCATTTACTCTGGCACTTTTAACAAATTTATTTATAATTTTTCCTGTCTGTAAAGTTCAACAACAAATTATTTCATCTGACTCTCTCTACCCCTCTCTCTCTCTCACTCTACCCCTCTCCATTTCACTCTCTTATTTGTTTTCTATGATACAAATAATAAGAAAATTTTGAAAAAAAGGATACAAAAATGTTAAAGTTTTTGTTTTTCTAGATCTTCTTCTTTAGTTTTTCTTTTTCCGAAATGGTAATTTTTCATTTTTCTTCTGTCTTCTCTCTCTACCTCTTTCTCTCTCTCTCTCTCTCTGCGTCTATGTGCGTATCTGTGTTATCCCTCTTAAGATTTCTTAGGATAATTGTAATAAAATTGAAAACTTTCTTACTTAAAGGACTTTTCTTGATACTTTCTCTTAGTCTCTTAGTCCTTCTTCTTTGCTTTCCATTCGTATTCCTTTGTTTTCTTCTCTTAAGTTAGATTGTGTAAAGCCAATGCAAAAGTGAAATTTCTTTAAAAGGATTTCTTCATTTTGATTATTAAAATCTTGTATGGTTTTATTCGTTTGTGGAATAGTTTTCTGATTTTTGTCAAGGAGATGTTCTGTTGAATTTAGAGTAGCTATAAAGACACTTTAATAGACTTTTAATATGGCTTTACAATACAATAATAAGTATGTGAGTGTGTAAGAGGATGTGAAAATATTCAAGGTATAGCCTTGAAAGCCCAAGTTGAGGATATAGAAAGGGGCTTTCATTGTAGCTACACGTTTGCTAGAGCATATGCCTGATGATTGAACCCTCGGCGCCTTAAGCTCTGTGCATAAGAAGAGAATAAAACCTTATGCACCAATTGCACATTACCTGGCATTCTGTGTGAGAGACTGAAACTCAGAGTCAATGAATTAATTGCAACCAACCAGTGTAGCCTTAGACCTGATAAATATACGTCCAAATAAATTTTTACTTTCAGCAAAATCTCAGAAAACTGAAGAGAAACGAATTTTCACATTTCACCAATTATTCGAATTCATGCTTGTCATGCATGCTTGTCATGCATGTTTGTCATGCATGCTTGTCATGTATGCTTGTCATGCATGCTTGTCATGCATGTTTGTCATGCATGCTTGTCATGTATGCTTGTCATGCATGCTTGTCATGCATGTTTGTCATGCAATCTGACAGATTGTCGTGCATTCTACTCAACATTTTGCCTAAGAAAATTGATGCTGGTGTTAAGCCACAGCAAATGAGGATGAGCACTGCTGAGGGGTTTAGTTCTGCCTTAGGCGATATCGATAAGGAATCAAAGTTAAAAGTTGATCTGACATCTAATGAGACAAAGCTAAAGATTACAATCAAAGTCTACAGAAATTCAACAGCATTTGAAAGTATTATAGCATCGAGGAAGTAGAGTCATCTGCAATGGCTAGGATATGTCGTGCGAGGATGTTAGATTTGGTTAGAAGACTTGAACTTGTCATAAGGGACAGCCCAACAAGAAAAGTTTTTGAAAGTGTTTCCGTGGGAAGTTCGTAGATCAAGATTTGAAAGATTTGATTGATAAAAACCTCTAGACATTTGAGGCACAAGACCGAAGCACAGTTAGATTTCTATCAACTGACTTCACCTGTGCATT
>QOCX01003807.1:0-16447 GCA_005959815.1 Sarcophaga bullata | reverse complement strand
ACGGGCTCAACTCTCTAACCCCACACCTAACAATACAACTTCCCAGGCAGTCTCACAACCGCACTTCGCCTCGCTGTCAGAGAGCGCTACACTGTCTAGGTATTTGCTCTCTTTGATGCATAGACTTCTGCTTGAACAGATACCATGAGTTTTAAGAGTTACAGAGCTTTCAAATTCGAATTCCTCTTTAGCCAGATTTCTCACACGGCAAAATTGAAAACTGCGCGCGCGAAAATCTTCAAACAAAACGTCCGTTCGAGCGGATTTCTAACTTAGGTCGGTACTCGCGATCCAAAAATAAAACCAACCCAGTCAAGCAGACGCTGGATTGAAATGATCCAATTATATTACCTGTACGAACATGCATATGTACTGCCGACCTACGCTATAATATAGGAGAGAAATCTAGATGCCCATCCTGTTCTTATCCATAACTTATGTACTAACAAGAGATTACTAGAGTAAACTTTACAGTGTGCTAACATTCTTGCTTGGGCCAATGCAGCCGAATGCTTTTGCGTAACCATGCCCCCAGATTGGAGCTTTTAGCCCCTGCCGCTGGCGGCTCCAATTAGCAACATAATTTTCAATTTCCTTTACAACGTAAAGGCCCCATAATTTTCTCGGAGAAATCCGGCTTCATGGAACACACGAACGAATGTTGAAACTACATTCGTATAGGGAATCATAATCGCATACTTGCCATCCATAGTAACCACTCAGCGAGATCACCCCCCTGCCACTGCCAATAATAATTGCGCTACTTTCAAAAACGGTCGTCGATCTCTGCTTGGAAAACAGCTGCTGATAGTTACTTAATTAACCATTATTAACCTGATTAAAGTATTTCGATCCGCCTCTGCTTCTTGAGCGCCTTTGTCAGTTCGTCACATCAAACAATGGCAGGGCTTCTTCAATTTAGTCCATCCAACGCCAAAAAAGTTGGTTCTCTTTACCCAATTCCGCAGATACCCGCATCAAATACCCATCTCACCGGAGCATTATCCTCCTCCATTCGAACGACATGGCCGAGCCTTGTTAATGCTCTGCCACAGCATTCAGGAGCTTATACAGCTCCTTGTTAGATCGAATGCGGAAATCACGCCCAAACTTGTACTAGAGATTAAGACTTTTCTCTCGAATACTCTCAGGCTGTGCACAGCTGCTTAATTAGTGCCTATCTTCTGTGGCAGATACAATTGAATTCAGTGGCACTTTTTTCTCTTTTAAATGATTTCCTTTTGAAACGTAATGAAATAAAATTGTCAGCCAGTTCATCTCTTCTCTTTTGATTAAGAGCCGTACTATTACAGTTAAATTGCTTTTAAATCCTTGCCATCAAGTACTTAAACCAGCCTAATTTAATACAAAGCTACTGTTGACTTTCAATAAAACAAAAAAAAAAAACAACAACAAAAAGAAAAATTTTGTGATTTTGGGTTGTTTATCGTCTGAAGAATACAAAGAAAATAATTAAAAATGTTTTCATTCGCATACGAATGCTACTGACACACTTTACACAGTAATTAAATACGCATACACTTGTGTATGCGTATGTCAATACATTGCCTATATTTACTGTTATATTAGTAAGTCTCTGGGGAATACATTGACAGACATTTTAAATATCCGAGAGTATGTTATTTTAAATGAACGTTCTTCTTTTTCTCTAGTCGTAGAACACAGTAAATGAACTCAAATAGTCGTTAAAATATACTGACAGGTTCATTTTGGTATTTTCCTTTGTTTTTCTTATTATTTTTTCCGTTCTTCATTCTTTGTTTTTGTGTACGAGTATGTACGTTTGTTTTTTTTTTTTTTTTTTAAATTCAGCCTATAAAAAAATGTCTTCAACTGAAATTGAAATTAAAGCATGAGCTAATATGAGTTCATGTTGTTCTTTGAATGTGTAAAGGCTTGTATGTGTGTGTGTGTCTATACAGTGCTAGGCAAAAATTGTGTACACTATGATGCATCTTGCCATAGTCTAGTTGATAGTATGATGGCTTATTAGAAGTGAGGCAAGTCCTCATTTAAATTCAACTTATGACCTAAATTTCTTCATTTTTATCAATCACTGTACATATATATAGGCATACATTTAAGTGAGCTTGTATGTAAGTATGTTACACTATGTATGAATGTATATTCTTCAATATTTGTATTTACCTTTTATGTACAAGTGTATNGTGTGAATGTATATTCTTCAATATTTGTATTTACCTTTTATGTACAAGTGTATAGGGAGGGGTATGCATCAATGTGCTGTACATACATAACCATTTTAATATGTCACGAGTTTTACATAAACTTCCTTGGCAAAATGTGTCAATAGAAAAAGAAAATAAAGAAAAGTGGTTGGAAAAGTCTACAAGAATGAGTGTATAATGGCGTAGAGAAAGGAACAGGAAGAAATACAAATACAATGTAGAGTGTTACTATGCCAAAGTGGTCTTGTACAAAACATTAAGGCCACACACATCTATAACGAATGCTAACGAATTTATAAACTAAGTAATTGCTGCTGCAACACTAAGTCAACAGTGTATGGCATACGAGCCAGATTTTTCCGAACATATTCAGATTTAATGGCGTATTTGAAGAAAAAATTGCAAACAAAAAAAAAATGCAAAAAATAGTTGACGAGTAATGTGTTCATTAGGGAAAACGAAAGAAAGATAAAATGTATACGTAAGTCTTTTAAAAGAAAGAAGAAAATTATTGATTGATTCATTGTTTGATTGATTGTTTGATTGATTGATTGATTGATTGATTGATTGATTAATTGATTGATTGATTGATTGATTGATTGCCAACTAAAGTTTCTAATAATCCAATATCAGAAACATTTGCAGAAGTTATGTCAAAAATTCATAATTTAACAGGCATATAGCGATTGCAGGCGGTATATTCTCTCTCGTGCATCATTCGCGGCTAATTCAGCAACATCAGAGATGTTTTGCACCCATGCAGTCGAAAGTCATCACACAAATTGATGACAGCATTTTCTTGAGGTCGTCCTCTACGCCGACCTCTGCTGCCGTTAGATCTTAATGCACAGGTGCCTCGATGGCCTAGTTGGTAGTATGCTTAACTTCAAGTGGTTCGATTTCTACTAGAGACTCTGGATGTATGTGGTTGTCTGATCGTTTAACGCGAATAATACACAATTGAAAAAAGAAAGTGGGAATTACTTACTACTTAAAAGCAATTTAAAAAAAGTGAAGAAGACCAGTTCTTAAAAAGTTCTTGCACACTTTTGTTTCTCTTCTAAACTATTTTTCCTGTATTCCAACACCAATAGGAGTGAAAATCCTAAGTGTCGGATTAAAAAAAAAAAAAAAAAAGAAAATCGTTGAGTAGCTCATCCTATGAAGTTAAGTCAAAAATAGTGAAAAACTTCCTTAGAAGCCAATTTAGCTGAATGTGTTCAACTTCTGCTGGGTCCTACGTCCGAAACATGAGCTTGCGAGGGGAAAGCTTACACACCAGCTGATGCCTAGATATATACTGTCAAGAGGAAGACACTATTTTCAAGTGCGTACTTAGCAAAAGGGAACATAGTCAAAGACATCCCAAATGAAGTTTGTTTAAGGCAATCTAAACTTTTGCTAGGCAATCACAGCAGCAACAGATTTGAATCATTGACAGGAACGATACTCTAGGCTCAAAGAGCACGTGTTTTGAACGGAAATTATATATTAAGGCTACGTAACAACGAAACGAATTATTAAAATTTATACTTGGAAGTGGTTGTCGTATAGTAGGTTGTATGTTGGTTAGTTGTATTGCGCGTGAGGCCCTAGTCAAATATCAAAAACATATTTCTTTGTTATGAAAAGTTTTCCACATCTCTGTCACTCGGAGTCGACTTTAAACTGTAGGACCCGCTAAACATGTATGAAAATTAATACACACACCATATGCAAGTGGTTACAAACTATCTTGTAATCCTGACAGAATGATTGTAATGATCAATTATCCATACATGTCCATGTATGCGATCTTATCCATACATGTCCAGCAGAGTCTAAGAATGATGCACGTACACTCTTTCTGTCAACAAGATTAAGCTTCTCTATATTAAGTGCGCGTACAATCCAAATTAACTGAAACAATCGGAATGCCTACATCCTGTAACATGTCNCTGTAACATGTCAGAGAGTGTGACATGTTGTGAGCTATGCCCCGAAGTCCCTTTAAGAGTTTCCTATGAATAATGCCAAAATTTCTCTGATAAATACTCAGCATTGATGAATAAGGACGGACGTTGAAACTAAGTTCGTTAGGGCCTTAATCGCAGCCTGGTCATTTTTTATTATTCCATAGTGTCGCTAAATTAATGACCTACTGAGCTAGAAAGACTTTATTAATGAAACTGATACAGATACTGATAATAATATGGACGAAATGCTTTATAGCATCTCTAAAATATTTAGCTAAACTAAAGGAACAAATATTGTTACGCGTAACAAAACAAACAACAAACGGACAACAACAAAATATACACATTGTACGGCAAACAGAATTAAACAAATAACTTCCAAATCCTCGAGTACAAGAATATACGAGAAAGAGTCAAATAAAGATAAAAAATCCAACAACAGCTTCATATAGAATGATCTGAGAGTTAATTTTTTTATGCATGAATGGCGGACTTCACTTTAAAGTCGAATTCGAAAGACTGGTTTTTGAGAAATTTTCATACAATTTCTTTACACTCAGAGTTTATGCCAGAAATCATTAGGGACTTAATCGCAGCTGGTTGTCTAGGTAAATCAAAAGACTGTGCAGATATAATCCTGCCAATCAACAAACATGCGCCGCTTTCAAAATTGCATTAACATTGCGGATAATACTTGGAAAACATTGCAGATATCAGCCGCACTTATGTATAAAATTAACGCACACAATATAAGTGGCAGGAAAAGTAGATTGTAATCCTAATTGAAGGCTTGTAATGACCAAATTTGGAACTGTAAGGTATTATATGTAGGATACACTTGGATGTGTATCAAGTACTGAGGATAGATTTTTCTTGTTAATGCTGAACGGATACTTTAATTTTTCAGTGCATTGAGTTAGAGGAGTCATAGGGATAATCTATACAGTTTGAAGGCAGCACAATTTCACGTATTGTTGCAGTACAGTGGCATCTCTCAACAACGACAATAATAAATAATAAGACTTCTTTACATAAATTTTTTTTTTCGTAAATATTACAAGCTTTAAAAAAATATTTTTTTTTAATTCTCCGCAAGTGTTTAGGAATTTTCCAAATCATGTCGAGAAAAAAAAGTATTTTTGGAATTACAAATGCTGTGCTGGCACTTTAGTTTTAAATTCAATTTAATTAAAAAGCGATATTTTAAGTGAAAATATTTATTTTTGATAGAAAAAACAGAAACAAATTCAAAGTAATTGTTCGCAATTGCTTTATACCAGCCATATACTCGTGTAACGTCAAATGCCCGTATACCCGCAATGTCACAATTAAAATTATACACACATTAATTGTAATATGAATTGCTTAAATTCATTCCCTTAGACAATAGATCTTCGTATTCCATTGTCAATGTGTATACAAATAAAATAAATTCCAGATTTTCCTTAGGAAAGTAACTTTGCCGAGAAAAAAAAAACTATGGAAACAATTGCTTCTTAGATTTGCTTTGAGACTTCAAAACATATATACAAATACAATGAATAACAACAACAACAACAACAACAACAATAACAACAACACATGTCATGTAATTAAATGAAAAATGGTGATACAATTGTTACTAAAGGAAAGAAAAAACAATGCCAACAATAACAATAACACGAACTATAAGAGTAGTGTGGCAACGACAACGGAAACAGGAAGTTAAACAGTGTATATTATGGAGTACTTCTGTATATGTATGCATGCGTGCGTGTTAAATGTTAAAAGTTACTAAGCGAGTAAGTGAGCGAGAGAGAATAAAAGCGAGAAACAAAAACAAAAACAAAAACAAAAAATGTACAAAACAAAATGACACAAACAATAATAAATTCGAGCAGAACGAATACATTGTTTACACTGATGTATGTATACATAAATTAATTGTACACAGCGTAAGAAGAAAAAAAAAAGAAAAGAAACGAAAAAAGAACACAAAAACTGTGTACGATGGTAACAATTTTGACAACACGTACATGGCTTTTGAATAAATAGCAACGCGTACATGAGTAATTTCTTATGAACATGTACCTACAATTTCTTTCTTATGACACCTAAAATGTTGGATACGCAACATTTGAATAAAGTTGGGGAGATTGGGCATCAAGTGCGATTTTCTTAATTAATCAATTAATCACCAATATAGAGAGCACTGTTAACACGTGCAAAATTTAATTTAAAATAAAAAATTGATTAAAAACGCAACTTCTTCCAATCTACAATGAAAAAAATCGCCAATATTGAGCAAGCAAAATCATGCAGCTCTTGATCGCTTACGCAATAATTATGCCTTCCATCAACTGGAACAACAAACATGTCTGTGAAGAGAAATGTTGCTGCAATAGCCCAAGGTCTAGAAAAAGAAGTTAAAATCGCGATTTGTCATCATTCTCAAGCATTGGCCTAAATACTTCCTTTAAGGCATTTGTTTACAATAAAACAACACAACTTTTACTAAAGCATTCGTTTTTATTAAATTCATGCTTGACAATCGTTTTCTTGCAATCAGAGATTTAACTATTCCATGTCAATGGCCTATGAAGCCACCATCATCGTTAGATTTATCATGTTATGGTAGTATCGGTTTCAGTTTGTTCTTGTACGTCAATCTCGGCTGCACTATCTTAGTTATTTGTTGCCTCATCAAATTCCTAAATCTAGGCAGTTAAATGGATTGGCCTGCTGTGTTTATACAAACATTATTGCATTTTCTTCATGGTTTTATATTTTTGAGAAATTAAGAAGCTTAAATCCTCCTTTGTAATATAATACACATACATACATATAGAAAGCCTAGAGTTTAGGGGCCCCCTTCTTATAGAGGATAACATTGGTCAGGCATGACACTTTTTAAGAAGAACGTAAGACCAAAACTTAAAGTTTCTCACACCTACACTAAATCAATAACTCTATATGTTATCAGAAAGGGCTTTTTAATTATTCTAGAACCTGCTGCAGAGTCACTAAATTAATGACCTACCAGGCTAGAAAATTTTATTAATGAAAGTGATACAGATACGGATAATAATATGGGAAATGCTTTATGACATCTCTAAAGATCTCTAAACATACTAAAAGAATAAATTTGTTGTTTGTAACAAATATAAACACACACAAACGGACAACAACAAAATACACATATTGTACGGTAAACTGAATTTCACAAATAATTTCCAAATCCTACGAGTACAAGAATATGCGAGAAAAAAGCAAAATAAAGATAAAATCCAGAGCAAAGTCGCCAAAGAAATATTTTCCTCATATTTTTTTAGTTGGAAGATGTGTGAGCTGGAGTTTGAACCGAGGCCTTACGTCTAATAAGCCAACATATCTACTAGATACGGCAACTACAGACATTCGGTAAAGAAGCATAAATAGAAGAACGAACGTGAGTTGTGATTAATAACCTAGAGTTGAATTAAAATTAAGTGTTAAGCACAGTATTACGGCCTATCAAAAAGTTGATCTTTGTTAATAAGATCGTAGATACAGTTGATGGCACAGTGTTTTCATTTGAAGCGCCTTTGCCAGAACTTGATTATAATAAGTACCAAATAAATTTTTAGCCACAAACGAACAACAAATCAATCGAATATTTCTCTCAAATAAAATTTTCGTTACATGAGAAAATGCTTAAGAGAACTGTTCTAACCTTCTTTGAATGATAACTGAAAGTAATCAATTAATCTTGGTTTTGTTCAAGTGTCGTTGACTATATCATGTAAATGTAAACAAGACGAAAACATACACACACACAAAAAATAATTTCAATTCGTACAATCAAACTCATGTATGGCACAGTCTTTTATGTTGCCAACGTCTTTATGAAAATGTAAATAAGAGTATTAGGTATGGTAAATAGATTTCCATTGAATTTCAAATTACGTTTAGTAGTCTAAACGGTAGAAAAGTTACAATTTAGACTGTTTTGTGATAGCTGATGAGCCACCAATTACGAGGAAAGAACCACCAATTAAGAAGAAAATAGAAATGAGAAGGAAAAACTCGAACCTGGCATGAAATATTGGAATTTCTTTGTATGGCAAGCAGATGTGTCAACCAGCTAAAGAAGAACATATTCTACCAATTTCCAACTAAGAATCTCTACTGCATTATAAAAAAAATACAATGTGTTGTGGTGGATGGTGATGCTAAGGGAGTAGCCAAAGACAATGCCAGCGTAACGATACAGAGTTTATAGGGCTGGCGAATAGTGACAAAGGAAAAGAAAGTTTAACTACGAATTTAAAAAAAAAACATTAGTTCGCCCTCTCCTTACTTTAAAGCTTACGAAGTATTGATGCTCATCGTGTGTTCACGCGTCAATACTTGCAGTCCACTAAACGCTACAAGATACTTACCTTTACTTGCCGATTCTTTATGTGATTCATCTATAAAAGAGGTAGAGAGCTTTATTTGGACGCTAGAGTCTCATGAAAGGAAAATCTAATTGAGAGGGTAAGAAGAGGTCTTTGAAAGTTTTAATCCTTACATATTCCCTCTATCAGCTCGTGGTGTAGCCAATGTTGCTTTACGAGGCTCACGTTTCGTGGGCAGTATTCATACTGAACATTAAGGGGACTAACAAACTGAGTACTTAGGCAGTCAGATGTCCTGGACTCTGTTATGAGCTGGTAGCGGTAATGCCCATTGGAGTTAAGAACTAAGAAGGCCTAGATGCATCCATGTTGATAATATGATTCCTTACGATTTTCATCGTCCTAGTTTAGTAGGAGTATGGTGGTTTATTAGACATGCGGCCAGCAAAACGAAATATGAAAAAATATTTCTTGGGCGACTTCCTCTCAGCAGATTTCTGAAAAAAACTCCGGGAGTAAGTAGAAATTGCCATGAAGAATTTCTCAAAAATCTGTCGTGCCTTTAATCTGTAGGTCTCGCCATTTACGTATAAAATTTACACACACAACACAACATCGGATCTAGGTCGTAATCCTAGCCGTGGGTTGTAATGACCAATTATGTATGTATGTAATCCAATGCCTGGATTAACAAATCGTTTGCGTCATTGCCTAAACTTAAATCTTAACAAACTTATGATTATCAGCCGCTCTGTCATCGTGTATTCGTATTTTTCTTCAGGACAACGCCACAATGAATGAAATTCACTTTAAAATGATGACAACTTCTCCTTAATGGCACAAATTTAATTATAAAAAATAAAGGATTTTTTTTACTACACCTTCTTCTTGTAAACTAATGCATAAATATCATACAGAACAACAAGAAACACGCTTTTTGTTGCTGTTGTATTTTAAAAACAATGGCATGTTAAGCACTAAAACAATATTAACAACAACAACAACTGATGTTTCTTACAACAATAGCAACAACAGCAACAACAGCAATAACAATAAAGTAGAAAACATCAATTAATTGTGAAAACAACACAATCAATCAGCAGAAAATTTCATTCTTCAAATGTTAAACAAACTTACACTCACTCATGCATTCATACATGCATACACGCATACTCGGATAATAATAATGTTCTACGGTACGTACAGGCTTTAAAGAAAAAAAGAAGAGAATTACACTCACATATGCATACACTTAGGCATACAAACACAGTCTAAACAGATAGCAGACAGACAGACCGACCGACCGACAGACACATTTGTGAAGAGCACGAAACAAGTGGAAGCAGAAGTAGAGAGGAAAGACACAGAGAAAGGAAGGAAAAAAAGTGGAATATGAAGTACTTTTCAAATGAATCATGATAAACTGTTTTTACTTGTAGTTTTTGAAAAAGAAAAAAAAATGCATGAAGTATTCGAGACGAAAACTTTTGACATTGTACTGCATCCGTATTCTTATTATTTTTCTTCATCTTCTTGTGCTTCTCTACATACTTCGAAATAACTTAATAAAAATGTTTGAAAAAAAAAGAATCTTCGAAATTCTACAGTTAATGGGAGAAATGAAGAAATGATTTTACTTTAGCAGGGAAGTGTCAAAGGAAATTAAAAAAAAAAGCAAAGAAAAAGTTTCCTTGTGCGTGATTTTATTCAAATTTGAATTTTGAACTCATAGTGTGTGTGCATCTGCAGAAAGTTGATGAATTAAATAAGAAAAGTTTCTATTTCACATACAATTCACATAAAATTCAATTTTATGTTGCAAAATTATATCGGATAGGGGCCATCTATCGGCTCAAATTTGAACCACCAGTTATTTCGAATCTGGCAATACTCATATCATTCTGTTCTGCCACAAACTGCAGCATAAGAATCTCTACGGAACGTAATGAGCTGCATTGGTATTGATTGCAAATTTGTTTTCAAAACAACGACAATATGTGGGAAATTGCACGAAAACATCAGTCAGGGATTAAGGCCTCAATCCTCACACCACTTATTGTTGTGTGTGTTAATTTTATACATGAATGGCGGGATCTACAGTTTAAAGTCGACTCGAACGACAGATTTTTTTGAGACCTTTTCATGACAATTTTATTTACTCTCAGAGGTTTTGCCAGAAATCTGCTGAGAGGAAGCCGCCGAAGAAATATTTTGTTTTCATATTTTCGTTTTTGATGTCTGACCGGGGATTCGAACCCTGGCCTTTCGTCTAATAAGCCAACACATAACTGCTACTTTAGTCGCAGAGAAGGACCAACAGTGCCCGGTATACGCAAGTTTATTGCTAAAGTTCATGAAACTGGTTTCATTGTTGATGCGTCAAGACGTGAGTGTACACGTGCAGTGCGTACACCGGAAAATATCAAAGCTGTGACATCAAGTTATCATCGTTCTCAGGAATTGATTATTTCACGCACCAGTTTACATCGAATTTTGCGAAAAGATCCCGATATGATGTCTTACAAAGTACAATTGGTTCAAGACATGAAGCAGTATGACCATTCGCTTGATTTTTGCTTCGATAGATAAGCCAATAAGAAACTGAACGATAATGTCAATGCAAAAAAATTAAATCTTTTTCCGAATGAAGCTTATTTTCATCTTGGTGGGTATGTTAATAATCAAAATTGCCGTATTTGGAACTCCGAAGATCCACACATGGTCTTATAGAAGCCAATACACCCAATACTAGTGACTATTGGGTGCGGCTTGTGAGCGGAAGCATCATTGTCCTTTATTTCTTTGAAAATCCGATGACACAACCATTACGATCAATAGAAACATCTATTGCACCATGATAACCGATGTTTTATTATACCCGCTTTTCATGGCATTGATGTGAGGATGTTTAATTTCAACAAGAATGGTGCAACGCGCCACACATCTTGTGCAACATACTTTGATGGCGGTTTAATTAGCGAATTGAAGTCGCCATAGTGTAGTAAGCAGTATGTTGGCTTATTAGACATCAGACCTCGGTTCAAATCCCCGGGTCAGACATCTATGCGAAAATATGAAAATTATTTCTTTGGCGACTTCCTCTCAGCAGGTTTCTGGCAATAACTCTGACAGAAAATAAAGTTTTTCCTGAGAAAAATTATTTAAAAGCAAAATTTTCCAGCTATTTCTACTGCAATGAATAAATTGTAGACAATTCTGATGGTTATTGTACTCCAGATGACAGAAAGTTAAGATAATGGTTTGTGTCTTTAATAACTTAGACGGCATTTATACGTTGATAATAGCAAACGTTAACCAACCAAATTTTAAGTGAATTATTCACAATTCCATAATTTAAATGAATTTCTTTCGAATCAGGTACGTATAAATCTTACCTCCGTTGATTAAATCAAATGCCTCACATATTCGTTTGAAATTTGCAAAAAACTTTATTTAATCGCATAGCATACCATACATGCTCCATAGACATTCATATTTGTGGTATTGATAAACACGATTAGGATGCAACGAGAAGACAAGTTGGTTGATTTATAGTGTTTGACATGTGATGCCATTGAGATTTCATTTTAAATTCATACTTGGGTTGTATGGTATTGTACAGTAGCAAGCAAAATGTCTTCGAACTTTAGACTTTTCTTAATGAGATAACGCACTACCTATTAGGATATGGCGACTTCTGGTAAGTTTTTCAGGTAAATTTTTTGGTATTATTTTTAATCGAAACTGTACATACATATGTATGTATATGGTAAATATGAAGGTTACTTAAAATTCACAAAGACAATTGAAACAAGAGCCATAAAAATATTCCAAAGAGAAATAAATTTTTTCTTCTCATATCACGACTAAACAAGTGACAAAAGCTAGAACCAATGGTACTTGTCATGTGACATCAACATGCTTAACAGATCAAAAAAAAAAAAAAAAAAAAAAACAAAAAAGAAATGGACAAAAACAACATAACCTGAGGTATGTGAAAGGTGTATTGAGGAAAAATTCCATTGAAGGAAAGAAAAAAAAAGAAACAAAATATTATGAGTTTCAAGTTATTGAATGTCCTAGGCTAGGCAGTGCTAGAACAAATTTTTTTATTGATTTCTGTCTGACTATTTGCAATGCTAAGTGTAGGCTGTAGAAGAAAATGTAAAAGAAATGTTTCATTATGGTATTCTTTCAAATGAAACACTACAAATGCAGAAGGTTGATTATAAAATTTTGAAAAAGAATCAATAGACTTTGAAGAATAATTGTTTGCTCATTAGTTTTAAACGTTTACCTTAATGTGTACATGGCTGGTTCAATTATAGTAAGTAAAGTTAAGTGCTATAGGGGTGTCATTTAAAGTTTAATTTTTAAAAAATCTAATAAAACAAAAACGGTTTGAAAGTTTTATCAAATATGAAAAATTTTCAGCACTAAACAGTGGATTTTTCGAGATATATTGGACCGCTCTTGGATCTTATGGTGGTTAGGTAGACAAGTTCGTTTGTTTCAGAAATAGTTTCGAATTTTTGATTTAAACTAGGGTCATTTCAACTTTACTCAGCGAAACACTTGTATTTTTCTATCGGCCACCTACCGGGATTTGGCAAAACATAATATAAAAATGCAAAATTATTTGACAGATTTAGCTTCAACAAGATGAACTTTATCAAATTTCGGAAAGATTTCATTGCTAAGTTAATAATATTAGGTTGTTTAAATTTAAAACTGCAATGAAACCAAAAAACGTTTTGAAATTTGACCAAATTTATGTTTTTGTTGTGAAGTTCAATTGTTCCGCTTAGAAATGGAAAATTACTTCTTTCATATGGCTATGCCGTGGTTAGCCTCACAGTACTTCATTTGATCGAGGCAATTTCGTGCACTCTTTCGAGTGTGCATGGCGTCGTATTTCGTCAATGTTAACATGAAAGAAGGACGCCGCAGTCTGTAGGTAGTGTGTGACTTATTAGGACGAAAGGCAAGAGGTCGAATCCCTGGTCAGACATCAAATACGAAATATGAAAAAAATATTTCCTCGCTGACTCCTCTCAGCAGATTTCCGGCAAAAATCTGAATATAAAATAAAATTGCCATGAAATGTTGCTCAAAAAAAATTTGTTGGTCCGAAGGTCAACTTTAAAACGGTAGGTAACGCCATTCATGTATAAATTGAACATTGCAAACACAAGTGGTGTTAGAAGCTAGGCTGTAATCCTAACTGAGGGATTGTAATGGCCAACTATGTCACATGTGTGTATGTAACACGAATATTGGCCTTCAAATTCTCAATTCTCTGGTTTGTCCACATAACACTTTCATTTAACATCGGCCAGCAGAAAATAGTCCAACGGTATGAAATCTTAGCTTCTTGGCTTCCAATTGACATCAACATTTCGGTTAATTAAACGGACCAACAAACGTTGGTCGACGGAAAAATCGATGGGTGGCATTGAGATGTGTGACAAGTTGCACCATTCTGTTGTAACCAAACATCATTCACATCAATGCCATGAAGTGCGGGCACAAACAAAAAAAAATCGGTTATCATGGTGCATAAGAGTCTCCATTGAACGTAACGGTTAAGCCGTCCTCATTTTCAAGGGAAATATGAACAATGATGCCTCCGCTCCATAAGCCTTACCCCACAGTCACTACGTAATGGGTGCATTACGCTTCTGTAAGACCACATGTGGATTTTCTATGCCCTAAATACGTTAATTTTGCTTATTAACGTACCCGCCAAGATGAAAATGAGCTTTGAAAGATGATTTTTTTTTGCAAAATTGACCGTTCATGAGTGTAATAGAGGAATTAAATAAATTTTAAACTTCTATTGCAATATACCGCCATGTTCAACATCAATTAAAAAGCAAAAGAGAAATTCTCTTAATAACTTAACTTCTCTTTAATTTATCACCCATGGCGTATGAGTATTATGCCAATAAAATTAGTTATCATACTGGCCGTTATACAATGTTTCAAATAGATTTTTCCATTTTCTTTTGTAATTACTTGGAATTCAATTTTATTATAACAATAAAAATCCAATTTTTTATTGCGGTTGAATTTTTAATAAAGGAAAGTAATTTGAAAATATAAATTTGCATATGCAAGGCATGTATGCATGTATGTATGCATCCTGTGTGCACACAGTGAATTTAAATTTAACAAAAAAATATTGGAGTTTTTATTGAAAGAAAATTGCATTAAAAAAATCATTTTTTTGTTTGTTTTTTTTTTTGTTGTTGTTTTTGTTCACTAACATGATGGAAATACAAAGAAAAGTGCGAAATTGGTTGCCATAACGTTTTCAATGCATCCATGCATGCATATAAACTGAATTCAAAAATTGTCTAAATGAGAAGAAGAAGAAAAAAAAAATGAAATAAATGAATAAAGAATAAAAGGATGAATAACAACCAACCAACCAACAACTCGACAAACTTCTATCAAAAATAGAAAAGAAACACACAAAAAAAAAGGTGCAACAGTATTGATAAAAATCAATAAATTCCAGCCATAAAATTCACAATTTTTTTGTCTATTTTTTCCAATTTTTTCCCCTTTTTTTTTAAAAAAAAAGAAAATAAAAAATTTGAATTGAAGAGAAAAAATATGTAAAAATGTTAACTTCCAGTTATATTTTCTATTTCGATTGGCCTTTTACTCCTCTTTTTATTTTGTACAGCAGACTCATAGGAATTTCAAAAATAACATATTCATTGGGAATAATTTTGCATTGAAAAATTGCAAGTTAAAGTATTTGATTTGATAAAAAAAAAAAAAAAATAAAAAAACTGTTTGTAAATTGATATGTTTAGGGCTTAAGTATGATATGTTAAAGCGTTGTCATTTAGTAAAGGCAATTTAAGCATGTATTAAACAACTAATTTTGAAATAGCTATGTTGACTCCTTAGCCTATTTATACATAGCAACAGAAGAAACTCTAAATATTTCGCTCATCACAATAAATTTATTTTCCGTGCCACACTTACAAACAGAGGACGAACAAATTTTGAAATTCTTAATGCTAGTCGCGTAGTCTAGTAGCTAAAGTGGTAGTTGCTTAGACCTAAGGCCAAGGTTCGAACTCTAGGTTCTTTCAACGAACTCCATTTCTTCAACGATTGCCTCTTATTCGATTGCCTGGAATAAGTTTCTCCATAAATCTGTCGTTTGGAGTCGATATAAACTGTACACAACAAAAATGGTATGAGAAGCCAGCTTGTAGTTCTGGCTGTAGGGTTTATTCATTTATTATCCTTGCACGAATATATAATTCAATCACAATCCCATGGACTTTGCTTTCTTCTCAATCGTCGTAATCTTCGTATCAAGAGCGCTATTGATAGTGTGTGGTGAAAAATTCAAATCCAACATCCATAGGCCGACGAAATGCAGCTTTGTCGCAGCAAAGCGCTGTCCCTAAGAACATGCAGAAGAATTCGTTGGCAGTCGATTTGGATTCTTCGCAAGAACTCAGTCTTTCGCAGATTAAAACTTAAGAAATTTTCAATAGTGATGTGGGTTCTGTACCAGAGATCAGCAATGAGTATTCAAAAAGATGGAGTAGAATCGAATCATACTCATAATTTCTGATACGCATTCATATACGCATTCATACTTATTTTAATATCATACCCATACTACTCATATTCAAAGTTTGAAGTACTCATCATACTCATACTTAACACTACGTATGATGTTTATGATTTCGGCTCTGCATGACTCAACATATACCAGAATCACGAAATAAGTATGATTCGAGTACGAGCTCCTAACAATACTCACTAGAAGGTTGTGTGTGGCTCTTTCTTGCTGCTCTGTGTTTTTGCTTGTGTGTCTTTTTTCTTTTGTTGTAATGCAACAATAACTAAGACTGTAAATTTTGATGAATGATTCGAACCCACTCGAAGC
>QOCX01003805.1:0-16447 GCA_005959815.1 Sarcophaga bullata | reverse complement strand
GTATTGCTGTGGAGTGAAAAACGCTTTTCAATTTCAGAAATTCTGTTTTGTGTCTTTTGTTCAAATCCAAAAATTAATGAAAACATTTGAAACTCAATGCCATGACAACAGTAATAAATTATTTCCAATGAAAATTTCCTATCATTTGTAAAGCTGTCAGCGAATAAATGTATTCGTTGCATGGGTGTCACTTACAAATTAGCGGAATATTGAATTTCATTTAAGAAATTCGAGGAGATAGAAATTTATACTGGAAGCAACATATATATTCACAGTAGACGTAATGAAATGCTTCAAGGTTTCTATTAAATTTACTTGAAATTCTAAAGATTTTTTTTTTGATTAAACGAATGAGAAAATTCTACAATTAATATAAGGGGTTGACTCTCTGAAAAAAAGGTTCTAAAAGAGAATATCATTCAGTATTGATGTCATTATTAACATAATTATTGTGTAAACAAATGATTTCCATGGGTTGTGTTGTTTTCAAAGCTTTTTACTTAAACCGGATAACTTTGACACTTTTGCTCGCTCTCTCTCTATCTCTCTCTATCTCTCTCTCTCTCTCTCTGTCCTTCTCCATTTTTTCAATTAACTTTTATTAAAGTCAACTTTGTATGAATTTAAAGAGATTTTCATAACTCAACACCCCTTTTTTTTCTGGATGACATTCATTTAAATCAATTTCCACATCAATCATTCTTATCTATAAGAGAGTAAATTTCATTAACAAATGATGCCAACAACAACAACAATATCTAATTTAATGAGTTCAGAGGCCAGGCAATTGATGCCATCATCATTTGATGCGTAATAAAGTGTAGCAACACATACAAAAATATTATTCATTGTTGGCTGAATGGCTGGTTGGTGGCCTGGTTTGGGTGGCGTGCTGGCTGGTTGGTGGCTGGTTGGGGTGGCTGGGTAGGGTGGCTGGTTGGATGGCTAGTTGGCTGGCTGGTTGGGTGGCTCTGGTTGGTGGCTGGTTGGGTGCCTGTTTTGGGTGGCTTGGTGGCTGGTTGACTGACTGGCTTTGTTGACTGGCTGGCTGGTTGACTGGCTGGCTGGTTGACTTGGCTGGCTGGTTGAACTGGCTTGGCTGTGAAGGAGTGTGCCAGTGGGTTAATGTCTTTATTTATGACACTGCATAAGTGATGGCCCTTATTTACAATTTTTTTAATGTATGCAGAGAGTAAATGCTTCAAAAAGTATAAAAATATGTTAAAATGCCATCCCATCCAGTGCCTTGATTAACTTCAAATATTTAAAGGCAGCAGAAAGAAAAAAATTTACATACTTTTGCTTACAAAGTACAAAATGGATGGCTTTAAATGGGGCTTCGCTTCTTTAGATAAAATAAAAATCACAATATTTTCTTTGATTTTTCATTTATTTGTTGAATAAACTTACTCCAGATTCTTTATAGACAATGAAGATATGATCCTAGCACAATGGAATATCATTGGTTTTGTTTTTTTTTTAGCTTTAATTATTGCAATTTCAAATTGTTTGACCATTTTCTCTCTTAATATTGCCACCCTATTTAACAATAAATATTATCAATCAACTACTGGCGTACAGCGAGAGCTTTGCAGTGAAATATTTCACAATAGTATGCCAGTGTAATTCGTTTATAATTGCTTCCAATGAATGAAAGAATGAATGACTGCCAAAAGTATTGAATTCTAGGAACTCTATCCGCGCTACTGGCAATAGTGTTAAGCAGGATAATTAAATTGGAATGTTTTGTTTTCCAAAACATAATGAGTTCATGTTCGAAATGTTCGAATTTATATTTGTATTGTTTGGAATAAATTCTCGAAGCTATTCTCTGTTGTAAATTTATATTCCAATTAGTGGGTGGATGAAATTATTTCAGAAAAAATTCCCTCATTTTTATGAATAAAATTCAATAGAGTTCTCGTAGAGGGGCATTTATGAAGTAAAAAAAAAATTTAATTTTATTTTCTGTGATGTTATTTGGATTCATATAGTGAATTGAGTAACAGAGACCTCTCCTCGTGCGGTAAAACTAATACTCTACAAGACGCTCATCCTACCCGTGCTTCTTTATGGCGCAGAGGCATGGATCTTATTAAGCACCGATGCAGCAGCCTTGAGAGTATTCGAGAGAAAAGTCCTACGTAAATCTTCGGTCCAGTGCGAGTTGGCGAAGATTTCCGCATCCGATACAACAGTGAGCTGTATGAGCTCCTCAACGACATGGGACGTTGTGCAGCGTATTAATATCCAGCGGCTTCGCTGGCTCGGCCATGTCGTTCGAATGGAGGAGGATGCTCCGGCGAGGACGGGTATTTGATGCGGGGATTGCTGAAGTCGGCGAAGAGTACGACCTTGTTATCGTTGGAAGGACCAAGTCGAGGAAGCCCTGTCATCGATTGGTGTACCAACTGGCTAGGCGCGCAAGAAGCAGAAGCGCCTGGAAGGTGTGTTGCGGCAGGCCGAAATCGTTAATCGGGTTGTTATGGCCAATTAAGAAGAAGAAGAATAGTGAAGTAAACAAACGATGTTGAAAACAGTTTAGAAAAAAAGCAATCAGCACTAGGGCCTTGAAGCAATTTCATTAAAATTAATTATTTTTGAGGGCGATTTTTTCCCGTTTTTGACTATTTTGTAGTATGAGCCAGAGAATATACGCTGCCGGCGCATATCCTCTTGAGATGATTTTACGCTACAGAGGTACTAATTTTATGTAAATATCTGCCATGAATCTGTTCATATTTTTAACTAGTATTCCTTGAATTTACTTGCCTCAATTGTATCCAATATTTCTTAGTAGTCTGATGCATTGTGTAAAGACAAATTCGGTTTTGAAAATCCAAGACGCAATCCATAAATTTTGCAGCGCCACATTTGGCTTCTTAACAGAACAAAATTTCACTTAACAGAGCACTGTTAACTGTTTAACGTGTGGCAATAAGTAGTAGTTAATATTCTACTTTGCAATTATTGAAGGGTATGGTATTCATAGGCCTAGTATTTGTCCTAAAATTAGCTTCTAAACCAGTAGGTTTTTTCAGATGCATACTGTTAAACAGCTAACAGTGCTCCGTTAAGAGCAAATTTTGCTCTGTTAACGCCAAAAGTGGCGCTGCTAAAATTTATGGATTGCGTCTTAGATTTTCAAATTCGAATTTATCTTCACACACATATCTGATGCATAACACAAATTCATTTTCAGTGTGTTTAAAGTGTCTTGAAGCCAAATGACTGGAGACAAGTCTCTGCATTCTTCCATCATTCCTTTCGAGAAGTGTATCCTCCCAAGCCCATCTTGCTATTCTACAGAAAGTTGCTGGTTTCATCAGTGCCGTGAAAGCTACCCTTTTTCCAAACTAATTTGCAGGATCTTTGTTCCGATTTCTCATATGACCTGGCACTCAATTTTACTTCATAGGAGTTGAGTGTTTAGATATGTATCTGTTCGCCACCACGCCCAAGTCCTCAAACGTTCCGTCATCTAAAAACCCATGACATCTATTCTAAAATGCACTCCGTTTTCTTCAAATCATAACAGCTGCTGTTGTAATTCTGTTGAGGCAAAACGAGCTTGGCTGAAAAACTGTCGTATTCCATAAGAAATCCTGTTAGAATGCGAACCGTTCTCTTGTCGAACTGAAGTAGTTCTCTGGTCTACTGCTGGCCACAGCATTTATGTTCGATCACACTCGGTTTGTTCAAATCCATACTGCTTTTTCTAATTTAAAAAGTATTCCTGTATCCAATCGCTTCCATGCCAATTTCTCTACCATTCCGTTTCCTTCTATGCCACAGTAGCCAGGAACCAAGTAGAGTTGGCTGTTGCGTCGATGTATACGATGTAAAAAGTCTATGCAACTCCTGACGCCCTTTGATTCCACGAGAAGATATCCTGGCGCTTTGATTGCTGCTAGACTGTCCACACATGTGATTAACTTCGAAGGAGATAGGTCCTCAGTTTCAATCATGCGTGCAGCTTGTTCAATAGCAAACAATCTGTGCCTGAATTGCGGTGGCCTGCTTAGATAATTTTTATGAACCGTTCAGTATCAGTTTGTCGAAATAGACCTCAGATCCTGTTCACCATTTTAATTTTGAGTCATCGGTGATGATCGTTGCATAGGTTAACGGGTAGCGCTTGCTGTTCGTTTAGCTCATGTGCTCTTGATACTTCATATTGGATCTGAACATCCCGGTTTTTGTTCAACTACAGTCGCTTGCAACTTAAGTGAAGTATTTTACAAAATCGTAGAGTTGCTGATACTGTGCAGGGGATAGTAAAGCAGAGAATTGCAAGCCATTGAACTTGTCATGTCACAATATCTCTGAGAAAAATTTTTACTCTCCTCTGTCCTCCTACTGAAGCAAAGGGCTTAGCTGATGGAAATAAAGCTCACTGCAGTTAAATCCTGGTCTAAACTGGTAACGTTATACGTACTAAACCACGTTACAAAGAGACCCAAGCCCTTAAGAAAATATTCGAGCCTGCAAATAGCAGCCAAACATTCTTGTAATCCTTGTAATAAAAAATGGAAATTCAAGGAGAAAAGGAAAAAAGAGAAAGAGAAAGAGAAGAACAGGAAGACTTAAATTAAAACTTTATTTAAATATCAACATTACAGGAATGTCAACGCGCTATTGCAGCGCTATTATTTCCCTTTTTACTTTTGCCACTGGCATCGCCTTATTTTTCCAACATAATTTACTTTGTAATGTGTCAGTCAAGCAATTTGTTAATGACAGCTCGTAGAAAAGGAAAGTAGAAAAGAAAGTGAAAGCGAAAGAGAAAGACAAAAAAAAAGAAAAAGAGAAAATTCATAGAGAATTTCGATGCTAGTAGCGCTAGTGAAATATTTTCCCAAAATGACTTATACTTTCTCATTTTTACAACCAAAACAACGGTAACTGAAGCTACAGCAGCACACAAATTACAGGATACTGTAGAGAACATCAATAATAAAATAGCCACGAACGCCGCCAACATAAGCTACAGTCCATGGCCATGGTAAATTTATGCTCGAAGTATACTTTGTTTCGCTGTATTGACTTTAATATCAAGCAACAGGAAGCATAGACAACAGAGAGAAGAGAGAGAGAGAGAGAGAGCAGCATTATTATGAACACAAAGGCAATAATTTCGAGAGAAAGAGAGAAAGAAATTGAAAATCTGTTGGCCATATTCTACAGAATAATGGAAAGGAATTTACAGCAGAAACCATGAACCGGATGCCAGTACTGATGCTACGAATGAATGGAAAGCAAATGACTTGAAGAGACTCTGGCTTTTAATGCATCAACAAGTTGTGGAAATAATGCAAAAGAATACAAAAAAAAAAAAACAATTTACATTTAAAGTCTGTTTTTGTTTTAATTTCATTAAAAAAAAATTTAGAGAAAATTACAATGAAATCTCATTCGTTTTACACCAACAGAAACACAATAAAGCGGCATGGCAGCGGTTTAAAATTCTTAGCAGTAATGAATACAAGTGTAACCCGTGTGGCTAATACTGTATTTGAAGGAAACTGTTTAAGAAAATATTTGAAACGAAGCATACTTCTTCCTTACTTAATTGGTCGTTGCAAGTCTTTAGTCAAGATTAAAACCTAGCTTCTCATACCACTCCAAGTTGGTGTGTGCTAATTCTATCATGAGTGAGGCACGTCCAACTGTGTAGTATCGACTTCAAACAACAGATGTGAATTACCTTTTCAGAGCAATTTTATTTTACTCACAAAATTTTTGCTGAGAGACGACGCTGGAGAGGAAGGTCACTGGAAAAAGAAAAATATTTTTTGCCTCAGCCAGAGGTTGATCATGGCTCTTATCCATTAACCAACACACTACCTACTAAAACTGGACTATAGGCGACTTCAGTAAGAAATAAGAATTCAAAACAAAAGAGAATTTTCAATTCTGTGTTTCCGTGAGCACCAGATATGCGGTTGTGTCTCCTTTACCATCACGCATTTTGTGGAAGTTGGTTGTCATACCGTGGAAAGAAGGCATTCATGAATTAAAGCGGATAACAATTAGGTACCGACTGGTTTGATCGAACACATTGCAACTGGGCTAGTTAGGAAAGAAGCAAGCTTGTTACAGCATTTCGTTCTGGTTGGATAGCTTATGTCTGTTCTAGCTTGAAGTTATGCAGTCGTTCAAGGAGTTCACAGTTTTGGGGATTTTTGTCGAGCAATGTCATGTAAAAGTGCTGGAGGAGCCATTGTTATAATGTCTTTGTCAATCCTGTTTGCCTTAGAAACTTTAGCGACAAAGACATCTTGCTTATTGATTGGTACTCACTCAGATATTTTCTTATACGATGCGTTAATACTGCATAGGTTCAAAGCATACGTTTTGATGATTCATTGTTCTCATCATGGAATATATATTGAACTCCAGGTGATTCCTTCTCTGAATAATTGCTTTTTGAATCTATGGTGTACGATTTAAAGGTCCTTCTAAACCTAGATAGTATGATGCCTGATTCAAACTCCTATTCTTATTGTAATTTACATTGCGTCAAGATCATCATCTTTCCATATTCCCTTCGACCGAATATAACTTTTCAAATATTTGAATCATTCCGAGCTTCGGCTGAAATCGGCCAGTCGCCTTGGTATCACGTTCCCGCCATGCCCAGATCTTTAAACGTTTTGTCAACCAAAAACCAATGACGATTAATTGTCTGTCTTGAAATGTAGGGCACCGATTCTTCCACATCATGGCAGCTTCAGCAGTAATTCTGGGCGGAAAGACCAAGTTTGTCAGAGAATCTGTCAATAGCGTAATGAGGGATTAGAATTCTTGTTAGAGTGCGAATCGTTTTTTGTCGAACTCAAGTAGGTCGTTGGGTGGGGCGGGGGCGCCGCCGCGGGGGCATATTATTCGTGGTCCAATTGGAGCGGAGCAGCGGTTTTGGAAATTCCGGGCCCAGTATGGCGTGGCCTGGATCCACCTACGGCTTATTGAATGTGCATTCTGATTTTATCTAATTTGAGAAAGGTAATTCTGGTATAGCAGCGTGGTGTGACTAATCTCTGTGTCTTTTCTTGTCGAATTCGAATAAGTTCCTGTAAGTTCAAAGTAGATGGCGCACAGGATTCTGGTGGCTGATGTAGAGACCACCTTAGGTTTGTTGAATTTCAATTGCTACTTTGCTAAAGTATTTTTGGTAGGGGCCCTTATATCTCCGTATACTCACACATTTCAATCTCTCCATGTTAGTTTGTCTTCCTTTCTATTCGTCTACGGTTTGGACAGTGTTCTGGAGTCCAATAGAGGCGGGTGTTGTGTCGACTATATGATGTGAGGAGGGTCAAGGCAACTTTTTGATGCTGTTTGATATGATCGAGAGAGGAACCCTGGTGTGATAACAGGTGTGGACTGCCGCGGACAGCAGTATGCCATGCGAGTTCGGAGAGCGAGTAGTCTCTGTGGGGAGATCGCGGGTGAACAGTGGCAACGTGGCCGCGGCACGACGAGAATAAGACCGTCTCTCCGCGCGCAGATGAGCGCGTGGCTGTGTAGGCGAGAGCCGTGGGTGTGTTGTATGTCGTGTGGTGTTCCGAGCCAGCCTGTGGCTTGAAGAGAGATCGACACAACTAAATATGCGTTTAGCAATGTGAAACTTCTCTGGTAGCGTTGTGACGGTAGTCATTGATAGTCGGACGAGGAGCTTCTCGCGCCTGTGCCAGTGTGTGAGGTGGGCAACACGAGTTTTATTTGGGAGTAAATGGAAAAGGAGGCTGAACGTATGTGATCGAATTGTACAACGGCTTTAGGAGTGGATAAACAGACGGAAAAGAGACCAATGACAACAACATACAATAAAACTGTTTTGAATTTATTTTTTTTATTTCTTCAATTTAAAGCTTGTATAATAAAGGTTATTAATGACCACTAAGGAATTGTTATTATTCTCGTGTATACATTTCATCGTTTTCTTTAATTGTTTAAATGACTCGATTAATCGCCATTATAATGACCACACAGATGTGTGTGTGATGATCGGTATGCGGACATGATACAGTCGACGCGCTGCGCGGTGAGTCATGTTGGAGATACGACGGTTTTGGCGGAAGAGAAGCCAGCACGGAGAGGGACACGCATAAGAAAAATCTCCAGTAAAAATTCATAACAAATTATTAGAAAAAAAAAAGAATCTTAATTTTTAAAGGAATATTTATTATCAGCAGGCCTTCCTTCCGTTTGCTCAGCAACAATCAAATGCGGCTCATATAAAGGCGATATCTTTGATCGTTTTTGTCTTAAGTGTTCAATGGATGGGCAACAAACATGGCCTTTTTGTATTGTTTAAACGTTTTGCCTTTTGTTCAACATTTTTTATTTTTTTTTTTTTATGATTTTTTTTGTCGTTGTATGTTGCCAACGTTAACAGTCACATTGTGGACTTAATGAAGCCAATAAGAAGGTTTGAAGAAAAATGTTTAAAACAAGATCGTAGGATCGATGCGATGATGATGATGATGATGAATGATGATGTGATGATGATGACATCAGAACAAATGATGCCGAACAGAAGTGGCGGAAACAGAAACGAGGAGTGATTGAATGAACTGTTCTTTTATATCGTGAGCAATATAGTGCGCCAAATAGGTTAAGTAACACTAGGAAATTTTATAAGCAACACTTCAGAATTTCGAATATATTTTCAGACTCTTTCGAGTTGATGTTTTTTATTTAATCTTGCAAGATTTTAATCTCATTTGGATTTTTGTAGGTTACGTAGCTAACCAGCACTTGCTAGAAGAAGATTAAATGCCCTGAATAAGCCAATACACTACTACTAAGACCACGTGACTTCTTAATCCTCCTTCTCTCGCTCTTTATAACATATCTTTGCTGTTTTCCATTAACATTTTTTACTTGATTCAACTTTAAAGAGCCCCTAAGTGATCTTATCAAACTTGGTCTCACACTAGAAGTCATTGTAGTATAATAGGTAGTGTGTTGACTCATTGGACGAGAGCCCGTGGTTCAATACCCAGCTCAAGTATCCCCAACAAAACAAAATATGAAAAAAATAATTCTTCCAACGATTTCCTCTCAACAGTCTTCTGGCAAAAACTTCGAAAGTGAAATCAAAATTGCCATGAAAAGTTTCTCAAAAATCTGTGGTTCGAAGTCGACTTTAAACTGTAAGTTCCGCCCCTGATGTATAAAACTAACACACACAACATGAGTGCTGTGAGAAGCTTGGTTGTAATCCTGACTACAGGGTTGTAATGACCAATTAAGTGAGTAGGTTGTTAATGCTGAATCAGACAAGCAGAGAAAATGGGGTTACCCCAAATGTTCCAGATCATGTGGGAATATGCGACAATGAGTAGGTCATTGATAGGGCAAGTATCTATATGTGGTGTGGGGGCATACATATATATGGAAAGGTATACTCCACGAAAGACAAAATAAAGGGAGGTAACGACTCTTCAATTTGTCTTTCAGAGTCAACTTTAAACTGTAGCTTCCACCACTCATGAATAAAATTAGCTCACACGACATGATTGACGTGAAAAGCTAGGTTGGAATCCTGACTAAAGTATTGACCAATTAAGTTTGTAAGTAAGTAATAATCTGCACTTGATGTAATGGTATCAGGATCGTAAATACTTTTCTCCGTTGTTGGTGTCCTAAATCAATTGTAGAAATATTCCTCGGATATTTGTTAACCGGAAACGAAACCTTAAGCGCCTATTACTCGCTCGAATGAACCTGCAAGCATTACTTGCTGAGAAAAAGTGTTTTTCATTACATTTTTCTGCCAAATATTAAATTTTTTTGATTTTCATCGGATCACGATGTATGGTTGCCAGCAGGTAATATTTGCGGGCTACTTTCGATCGTGTAATAGGCGCTTTAGGGCATACAGTGAACGTCAAAAGAAACTGCACGTTAAAGAAAATGTAACATTATGAAATTGCCGTTAGTTTTTATATTAAAAATTGTTTTCTGGCCAGTTTTTAAAATTGATTAAAAAAAGTAAAAAAAAATTTCTCAAGATTGTCAATTTTTTTTGGGCACTGTCCTTAAGTGGTAAAACTTGAGTTTGGTGATTGTTAGAATTTCTTTTCACACTCATTGTAGACATGAAATTATTGAATATTATTGTTATAGAGAAATTTCTTTTTAATTATTCGTACTTCATTTTATATGGTGTTCATTATAACAGAACTCTGCTGTAATTTTTATTTAAAACGTTTTATTGTAGACATTATTTAAAGTCTTAAATCAAAGAGAGTGGGAAAGGAAACAAACAAATTTAAAGCCATAATAAATGGAAGATTTTAAATGTTAAACGAAAGGGACAAACTTATCAATTTAAAATGCTTAAGTTGAACCCTGGTTTCTTAATATTGGTGTCTGTGTTTTCGTTTTTCATTCCCAAAATTTAATTCGAATTTAATACGGAAAATGGAATGCCTTTCATTTGGAAGTTGTGTTGGTGGTAGTTAGAAGTAAAGTTTGAATGAGTAAAAGGAAAACACAACACAACCCCTTAATTAGTTGAAACGTAGAAATTTTCGGACAGAAAAACAAATCTTAATTTAAAAAAAAAAAAAAAAAAAAATAAAAAAAACTATCAACAAGGCACGTGTCACGTAACATGAAAGGAAAGTAAATCAATATCAGCAGCTAGCATCTACCAGTTTCTTAATGCACTGAAAATAGAAAGTTTTCTTGGAATAGAGAACCGAAATTTAATTTCGAAGTCAAATCACTTAACGCTCCTCAGAGCTTTAGTTTATTATCCTGGATATGGAATTGTGTGTCACTATTGCCGCACAATTTATGACATTCAATATATGACAGTTTTGAGTTTTAAACTTTAAAAATATTTTTCCTCTCCTCTTAACAAAATGAAAAAAAAAATTGTGAAAACTAAATCACACTAAAAACCCTTTAAAAAAATAATTGAAAAAAATGTATTGTGTTTATTGTAAAACCTTTTCGCTTTTTATTATTAAAATTTCAAAACTTAAAATTTTATTGTTGTTTGTTTGTTTTTTGCTAAATAATAAAAATTTTTTTATTTTTTTTTTGCGTAAACTTCCCAGCAATTTTTCATCACCGCACGACCATCACAACAAATGGCGTTTATTTTGTGAAATTCATTGTTGTTGTTGTTGTTGTTTGTTTTATCATTGTTCATTCATTTGTTCGTTTCCTTTTCTCTTGTATATTTTAAGGATTGTTTAAAAATTGTTTAATTTGTTCGAAGCTTTTTAAAAACTATTTTCAGTTTTTAAATGGTACAGTGGTGCCCCAACCACACTAAATTTAACAAAAAAAAAAAAAAAAAAAAAAAAAAAAAAAAAAAAAAAAAAAAAAAAAAAAAAAAATCGCGTTCGAAAATATCAAATTTAAGGAAAATTTTAAATAACAAAGGATTTTATAAAAAGTCCGGTACAAACAAGAAAGCACCTATATTCCCCACTCAATACCTTTCTATCCTAACCTTTACGAGTAATTTACGGTATACTAACACTGTGGTGCATCAAAACAACTGACAGGTATCGAGAAAGACAGTAAAGTTTGAAGCTTTCAAGTTAGATCTCTTGCGGAGTTGTTTAAGTTAGTAGAAGAAAGTTGAAAAAGCTTAAATCTTAACTCTCAAACATTTCTCAAAAACAGGTCTAGCAAGATCTTCCGACAAAGGTCGCGTTGAATGCTGTTCAGTTTAAGAAGTAGTAGTCAGGGGACTTTTCTGTAGAAAATTTTATGGAGGATTAAAAGCCTTTTGCTCTTTTCTAAGCTTCTTTTAATTTCCTTTTTCCTATATGATAGGCCAATTGTTCAGTTAAGCAGGTCCATCCACAGGCTATGAAAATACATCTTCGTGGATATGAGTGGGTTGTTGTATTAGCTAAAGTGGGAGTGGATTGGTGAGCAATTGAATCCTAAGCCTTTATAAAAGGCCTAAAAGGGTTAAAGCCTGGTTTGCTTCGATTTTTATTAAAGCCACCTTCAAGCGTTTACTCTTTACGCATATTGGGTATTTGTAAGTTACTATGCAGTTAGTTTTAGGCAATGTTGACAATTTAAACAAAGAACAATTTAAACAAATATTAGCCTTGGCTCTGTGACATCTTTGACAAACAGATCGAACGAGATTTGTATCAGGCATATACACATACATACATAATTGGTCATTAAAACTCTCCAGTCAAGATTAAAACCTAGTTTCTCACGCCACTTCTGTGGTGTGCATTAACCTACAGTTTGAAATTGACTCCAAACTACAAAATTTTGAGAAACTCCTAATGGCAATTTATTAATGCTCAAAGTTTTTGCCAGAAGTCTGCTCAGAGGCAGTCGCCGAAGAAATATTTTTTCCATATTTCATGTTTGTTCGATACTTATAACCTGGAGTTTAAAGCGTGGGCGCATATGTAATAAGCCAACGCACTGCCTACTAGACTATGGCAACTATCAGGCATGTGCTTACTACATATTTAAAGTTTCAATCTTACTCAAACCATATTCAAGTACTCATAAACTCATAGGGCCCTCCGAAGCTTATAGACGTCAGGAGAATCAGAAAGAAAAACATTTCCTATAATGTCAGGACAATGCAAAAGCTATATACATACATAATTAGCCATTACAACCCTTCAGTCAGGATTACGGCTTAGCTTCTCACACCCACTTATGTTGTGTGTGTTAATTTTATACATGAGTGGCGGGACCTACTGTTTAAAGTCAACTCCGAACGACAGAATTTTGAGAAACTTTTCGTGGCAATTTTATTTACTCTCAGAGTTTTTGCCAGAAATCTGCTGAGAGGAAGTCGCCGAAGAAATATTTTTTCATAAATTCATATTTGATGTCTGACCGGCGACTTCACGCAAAAGCTATCTCTGTGATTAGTTGTCAGATCAGAAGATATCTTGTGGAAGACAAAAAGGGATCAGATTTATGACTGTGGCAGTAATGGACCTGCACTGCCGACTATAACTCCAAATCTAGCTGATTTGTAAGAGATCAGCAAACCGCATGATTACTGTGTGCAATTGGTATCTCATTATATGAGATACAGGTGGCCGTCAAAAGAAACTGTACATTAAAAAAAAAGTATACATTAATAAATTACGTTATTTTTATTTTAAATTGTTTCATTGTAATTTTTTTTTCAAATTGAAACAAAAAAAAATTGCAAAAAATTTCAAAATATTCTGAAATTTTTTCGGGCACTCTCCTTAAGTTGAGTTTGAAGATTGTTAGAATTTTATTTATAGTGTACACTTTCTTTTGACGCTCACTGTACTTAGCTAGTGAATTAGCAATTAGATTTTTGTCATTATATACGTGATCAGTCATTTCAGGCAAGAGTTCTTATCATTCAATTGAGAAGAGAGACAGCCGAATTATACGAGAAGTTTTCTTTCAATACAGTGACAGAGTCAAAATGAGAATTAGAGAATCTAGTCTGTCTTATACTCTGGAGATGCTAAGCATCTTCTGATCAAAATAGATAGAGTGTAAACACTATGCAGTATTCGGTAAGATTTCGGATACTTTACAGTCACTAGGATCACATGAACCCTCTTTTGAAATCTGAATCCTCTTATGGTACTCTTTCGTTTGATAGGGATTGCAAATTTTTCCTTGAAAATTATTTCCAATGACGGAAATAAAGGGTTAAGTGTGCATTTATATAAGAAAACTATTCTTTTATTATGTGCTCTTGAGCATATCAAGCATTTGTAGAGCATTTTAGAGAAAAAAAAAGAGAAAAGTTTCAGCAGTAAAGCAGCTTATTTCTCCATGCATATGCTGCATTGATTTTAAAAATTAATAATGAATGCAGGATTCCCAATAACAACAACAATAGTTTTTAATCTTTTTGTTTTTTAATTAAAAATTCAAAAGGAAGTCAGGCATACATCTACAGAAATGCAATCTTATTTATTAAGATTAGAAAATTTCTGAATATTTTTTCATTAAATATTGCAAATAGGCAAACAAATTTGTTGAAAATTTTATGGCAAATAAGCAAAATGTAATCGAAACAACCTTTAGAAAATATCCGTACATTGGCAAGGTAACAGCATATGGCTTCGTTTCATTATAATTTCGAGATTAAATTCCATTTTTAATTTCTTGTTTCAGTTTTTAGTATAAATATAAACAAATTTTAGTATTTGTTACGAGGGCAGGTTTAATAATTGAGGAAATTACATAGCATACAAGAGAGAAAGGGAATCAATGGTATTTAGCTACTCAAGACATTGAATAACTCCAAGAGCCTGTGTATACTAAGAAATTTTTGTTTAATCATTTCCCTACCTCCCTCGTATATATAACAAATACAAAATTTTGCTACATTTCTGAGTAGCATTGTATTCTATTTCAATAAAATTTATTGAATTTCAATCACAATATTTATACGGTTGCGTATCTCTATGAACAGTGGGCGTCAAAAGCAGATAAACATTAAAACAATTTATATAAATTAATAGACTACCGTTATTTTTATTTTAAAATTGTTTTATTTGCCAGTTTTTAAAAAATTTCAAAATATTTTCAATTTTTGGCACCTCTCTTAAGTGTTAAAAGTTGAGTGTGGTGGTCAGTATTTCATCCTTAGGTACAGTTTCTTTGACGCTTACTGTGGTATTTTAACGGATAGTTATTTGTATTTATTTACTCTGTGACCTCTTAATCATATGGCAGCTGAAATAGAAAAATAATTAAATATTCAAATGAAACAATACTGTGCACGGTAGTGCTACCGCTTCCACTTGTGTAGTTCAATTAATTAGGTTTCTAACAAAATGATGGAAAAAGAAAAATAAAATTTTGTGAATACAGAAGGTTGTATAAAGGTTACCCCTCTGGTTACCATATAAGCATGGGAATTTATGTTTCACAGTCTGCATTGTGCTCTTGGATAGCTGCATGATTGTAATTGGCAATTGGGATTGAAATGAATCGCTATAATGACCATCATTCAGTGGATTGTTCTTATTGGCATATGCAGTGAACTGTGTTCGAACAAGTCTAATAAGATGTGACAGAAAACATACAAGGAGTTAAGGATATTAGATACGAGCGAACAAGAAATTTTTCTACAGGAAAAAACAACTCGCTCTGCGCACAGTTTTGAGATAGTAGAGTTTTCAGTGTAGGAAATAACGATGCTTCTTGATTCTGCTAGATGATAACGCCTACCTCACCGAAGCTACAAAAGTTCAAAAATCTGTCATTCGGAGCCCGATTTAAGCTGTAGGTCTCGCCACTCATGTATAAAATTAAGCACATACAACATAATGGTGTGAGAAGCTAGGCCGTAATCTTGACCTGAAGGGTGTAATCGGCAATCTATGGTATGTATGTATGTATTAAAGCTTACCAAAAATTCCCCCCCCCTTTCCTGGGGGGGGTGAATTGGTCTGTGCAATTTGTGCAGCCTGTTTTGTCCAAAATTATGGAGATAATTCTTCAAGGGACGTTGTAATCAGTTGTTCAAGTGACTCTTAATTTATTTAAACATCATCTTCAGCTATGAGTCCCATTTTGTATTTAGGATGAAGGATGACACCAAGCACAATGAGATTCAAGAGCATCAATGCGATGTCGGAAAATATCTCCTTGGTGTGGATTTTAGACGTCATCTGTTCATATATCGTTGAGAAAATATGTTAGCCAAGTCATCACCAACAAGGGAGAACACATTGCTCGAATGATTGAAAAACTTCTTTCGGGATGAACTAAATGTTTGGACTCTAAGCGACATTTGATTTTAATAGGATATTGGTATCCGGTACAATGCGATTCTGGGGCCATAATCATGTCACGTTGAGGTGATTGAATGGCCACGAGAAATTGTGTGACAGACTCATGGATCTTTTTTAAGTCGGCAGATGTATGCGAGTAATGCCACAGCAGCTCTTCAAAGCCAACATAATCCATAGCTTATCGGTAAAATTGACCAACCAATAATCATGGCAAATTTGGACATTTCGTATGCACACTACACAATAGAAAAGCCGATGCTGACATTCAAACGATGTTATATCTATCAACATGCATGGTAAGCAACGAATTTTCGATAATATCTCTCTCACATACATACGTACATAATTGGTCATTACAACTCTTTAGTCAACCAAACTACAACCGACCTTTTCACATCACTCATGTTGTGTGTGCTAATTTTATCAATGAGTGCCGGGATCTGCAGTGTAAAGTTGTCAACGAACGACAGATTTTTAAAAGCTTTTCATGGCAAATTTTATTTTACTCTCCGAAAGCCAGACGACTGCTGAGTGGAAGTCAGCGAAAGAAATATTTTTCTTTTATTTTTCGTTTTGTAGGAGATATCTGACCTGGTGTTTGAATCGAGGCCTAACGTCTAATAAGCCAACACATTACCTACTAGACTTCAACTTAAGGATCCTATGTATAGAGGCCAAGAATATTG
>QOCX01003804.1:0-16450 GCA_005959815.1 Sarcophaga bullata | reverse complement strand
AAGAGAGATGATTAGGTGCGAGGATCTGCGAGGTCAGCGAAGAAGATGACCTTGTTTGCGTTGGAAGAACCAAATCGAGAAATCAAGGTCGTCAATTGGTATGACCACTGGCGTAGGCGCACAAGAAGCTGAGCGCTGGAAGGATGTGTTAAGGCAGGCCAAAATCCGTTAATCGAATTGTTAATGGCTAATTAAGTAAGTAGTAAGTAAGTAAGTAAGTAGTAATAAATTAAGATTTCTCTGCAGGCCTTTTCCATATCATTTGGGCAATTGTTTATAAAAATCTGAAATTTATTTCTACTTTAAATTTATTTTAAAATCTTTTATTTTTAAAAATCTTAAAGATTTTATTCCCCTTCTTTATAATTTCTGTAAATTACTCCCACACTTGCCCTATTCATTTATATTCAAGAGCCCCAAAATTAGGAACCAAAATAACAACAAATTTTTTGTATTTTAAGACATCGAATAATGCAACCACAGCGGGGAATAAAGAGAACAACAATTGCAGAAATTAAAACAAAAAACAGTCCCAAAATCCAAGGATAAAATTTATTTGCCAAGCGATTTGTAGCTTTACTTTACTCCTGCCTTTCCCAATTTATCGTTTAATTTCAAGTCATCGGAGTGTTTATAAGCCTTTGGTTGGTTTTATATCCTTCTCCATGCATATACCAGACAAAGGACTTTAAAATGAAAACTTTTATTGTTTTCTCCAAGTGCAATAGAAAAAAAAAAGCTGCTACAACAGACAATAACAATGCTGTTTTAAAGGGTGAAAAACAAAAATTTTATCAGGAACATTTCAGCATATTCAAGTTTATGCAGCATTTACTTTAATCCTTAAGCAACAGCAGCAATATACACACTATAGAACAACAATAGCAGATGACAGCAAACACTTAAGACAAAGAGAGAGAGAGAGAGAGAAGAGAGAGTGGAGAAAGAGTTGTAAATACAATATTCACATCCATTAGAATAATAATTCAACACATACTAACTGCATTGCTCTGGTACAGTGGGCTATGTACTGTTTAAATTCAAAGCGAACCGAAATACTGAATGCACTTTGTAGATTGAAAAACAAGATTAAACTTAAGTAAAAAAGAAGAGAAGTATTTGAGTTATATTATAATGGATACAGTGAGCGTCAAAAGAAACTCTACACTATGGATAAAATTCTAACAATCAGCAAACTCAACTTTCTGCACTTTAGTAGAGTGTGCGAAAAATGTTATAGATAATACAGTGAGCGTCAAAAAAGAAACTCTACCCTATAGATAAAATTCTAACAAACAGCAAACTCAACTTTCAACACTTAGTAAGAGTGCCGGAAAAAAATTTGTCAATATTTCAGAATTAAAAAAATTTTTTTTTTATTTTTAAAAACTGCCTTGGCAATGAAACAATTTTAAAACAAAAATAGCGTAATTTATTGTTATATACTTTTTTTAATGTACAGTTTCTTTTTGGCGCTCACTGTATATCTTTTTCAATATTTTCAGAATAAAATTTTTGTATATGATATGTACACTGTACTTAACTGTTACCATTCTGACCTTCATTTTATTTTCTTTTTCATCTTCAGTGTTGAATTTTTCTCTTTGGCAAAAAAAAAAAAATAAAGTTCACATTGAGTAATTTATTCATCAAGGAAAATTATGTTACAAGCGAAGTTGGCTTGAAAGGCTACCATCATACATTCTTCATTTATGATGGAGCGGATAGGCACGGGGTATACAGTCAAATACTTTCAAATACAAAAAGTAAAGAAATCTTACAAAATGTGTAACAAAATATTGAAAGCTAGAGTTGCCTGATGGCCTAAATTGGGAAAATAATCTATTTTTAGCACGATTCGTCAGGGATTAGACATTTGTTTACAAAACGATTGAAATCAAAAAAAAATTAAATTTTTTATACTCAGCACTCGTGCACAATCCATTTAATAAAGAGAAAATTGATTCACATGTTCTAAGTATACAGTGAGAGTCAAAAGGAACTGTATATTAAAAAATATATAATACCGTTATATTAATACGGTATTTTATGTAAATTATTTCACTGCAAGTTTTTAAAATTGAAACAAAAAAAACAAAAAAAAAGATTGCAAAAAATTTCAAATATTGTCAAAATTTTTTCGGGCACTCTCCTTAAGTAATATTAAGTTGAGTGTGGTTTGTTAGAATTTTATCCATAATGTACAATTTCTTTTGACGCTCACTGTATATTCTGGCAACTCGTTATCACAACATTTAGGTCCACAGAGTAATTACCTCGTAAAGGTTTAAATTGTTTCAAACCCGTTTGTCATGAAAATAGTCTCCATCTCTCTTCATCTCTCTCTCTCTCTCTTTCTGTATATAAGCATAATATGAACCACCCTTAGTATCCATACGGGTATATTCCAAGCAGAGTTTATGCGTTCGAAAGNTTATGCATTCGAAAGCAGTACCCAGTTCAACTTAGACAAGTAGCGCAAAGAATATCGATCAAGCCGCACTCCGAACACTCTGCTTAATGGACTTTGGACTTAATTTTAGTATGTGACTGTCTTGGAAAGCTAAATTAGTTAAAAGGGGAAAGTAGAGTCATCTCATAATGGTTCTAAGGCCATGTGGGAATCTGTGGGAATAAGCAGGCATGAGTACTTAAGCTTTCATGTTCTGGTGCGCGCCCATCCGAAATGTTAAATTCTTCATGGCATATGAACCAGACCGAATTTAACCAATGGCATAGGTTATGTTGGCTTTGAAGGCCACTTTGCTTTAGAGCTTATTCGCATACATCACGGCTTTAAAAACCTCTCAAGAAAAAAACTGACGCCATTAGACTCACGATATCGTAGGCCAGTTTACAACATCTCCACGGAGATAGCTATGGTGTATCCAGAACATCCAATTCCATCAGTACAAAATCCAAGAAGTGACCTTTATATGCATAGACCGCTCTTGGGTCTTGTCTCTTGTTGAAGGCTATATCCGTTCTTGGTGATTTGGCAAAACAGACTGAAAAATTTTAACTAATTTGACAGATGTTGCTTCAACAAGATGGCCGTTTATCAACTGTCAAATGCGGAAATCCCTGTTGGAAGATCCTATATTCCAAAGAGTCCTACAACAGAATCATCAATATATGTAAAGGCACTTACTTCCTAACTTAATTAGTATTACAACCCTTTAGTCAAGCCTACAACCTAGCTTCTCACACCATCGATAATGTGTGTGTTACTTTGGATCCATGAGTGGAGGGATCTACAGTTTGATACGAGTCTGAACGTCAGTTTTGAGAAACTTTTCGTAGAAATTTTTTTTTCGCTCTCAGAGCTTTTACTGGAAACTGCTGAGAGAAAGTCTGAGAAAGAAATAATTTTTCATATTTCGTTCAACCACGGGCACTTGTCTAGAAAGTCAACACAGTACCTATTAGACTATGGGACTATGAAGGGACTTAATCATACATGATATTGTCATAACGTCTCAAAAAAAAACGTCATTAAATTTTTTAAATCGATAAATCCGCTAAAACACAACACTTTTTCCATATACCAAAACAAGTAAGACAACAAAAAAAACCATCTGGTAACTATGAAGACAGCCGAAAAGTGGCTAAAGTCTTGGGTCGGCAATTCAGCGTCATTAAGTTCTTTTCGAACGAGCGCTGTAAGGCGAGATTTGGACCTTTTTAAACTTTTGCTTGCACAAAACATAAATAAATCATCGTTTAAGTTGAGAAAACTTGGAATTTTCTTTTCTCTTTGTTGTTGTCTTTGTGGAATTTTCAAATTTTACCCAAATGACCGAGACAACGCTCAATGAAAACAAGCGTTGCGGTAATAAATCATACGAATTCAAGTTCAATTTAAGCTTCAAAAACAAAGACAAATAAAACAGAAAACATAAGCGACATAAAATTAAACAAAAATTTCGGCGTTAAAATATTAAACGTGGGAAAAGAAAAAGAAAAAAGGTAAGGAAAGGAAAGGTGAGGAGAGGAGAGTAGAGGAAAAATGAATATTGTAAGGAACACGGTTTTTTGGTTTAAAGAACGAAATTTAATGTCTTAAAACGCCATAAAAAAGGCTTTAAAAATACGCCATAAAATAACATGTCAAAGCCATAAAAAGCCATGACGTTGTAAATAAAGCCCCAAAGAGAAGGGCCTTAAGAGAAATAAATTTCAAAACTAAAAGAGAACATATTATGGCTTTAAATTTAAAGTAAAAGTCAGAATTTGTCTGTATAAAAGAGACCAAGGAAGTTAATTAAAATAAAAACTCAATTAAGGCTTTAATTCGTTTGCAATAACTTTATTCAACTAATGGAGGCCCACTAAGCCGTTGCAAAAAGTGCCAACACTATTAAATATTAAGTGTATCGCATAGTTTCTCTATTGATGGCTTAAAACTAACGGAGATAAACACACCTCAGACGCCACACGCTATCCGCCACTCGCCACCCGCCTTCAATAACAAAATGTGTGTCACTTAACAGTTGGAATATTGAGATTGCAATTGCCTTCATCAGGCTCCATCCATATTGACATTTAAAGTTGAAATGGTATGCGAAATAAAATAAATGAATCAGAGGAAATGCTTCTGCTTGCTATCCCCTTCCCCCATAACCATTAGATATCATCTGTTGCTTCTCGTTCGCTACTACATGAGTAGACACAAGTGAGCTTCTGTGTTTTATCTGCAGGAAGTTTTTTTTTTCAAATTTTTATTCTCTCTCACATTCAACAAATTCATTGTGAATTGAGAGTGGAAGAAAAAAAAAACGTTCGCAAACAAATGCCAGCAGCCATTAAAAATGTAGCGCGACCAGAAGTGAGAGAATGTTTGAAAAGTTTGTACATTTTATGGCGGCCATTATTGTATGTTTTTATGCATTCTATTTCCGTTTGTTGCCAATAAAATAATGGTCATGCTTTTGTTCGACTCGTAAAAGAAGTTTTAATTTGACTTTAAAACCGAGAACTCATAAAAAAAAAACTACAACCAAAGGCAACAAGAACAAATAAAAGAAGGCAGAGAGAGAGAGAAAGCAACAGAGAGAGAGAGAGAGATTAGGGAAAGAGTATATAAATTAAGTAGCATTACATTCAAAAACTATAAACGACTTGTACATGCAAGCAAATAGTCAGTCACACTATTAAAGATATTAACGTAACTTGGAAAAGTTAGTGGTTTTTTTAAGATTATAATTCTCTACTGCAACTGCAACTGTGTTGTATCACTTTGTAAAGGAATGCGTAGGTAAGTATCATGTCAGGCAATTAAACTAAAAAGGAAGTCGATAATCTTTACTTCTAAGCAGTCATGTTGTTATCGCAAAAAGTAAGAAAACTTTAAACGAAATCATAAAATTAGCTGTGCAAGCATACTTATGCTTTATATTTGTATCATAATGGATTTTACACTCAAAAAAATGCATTTAAATGTAATGCATCCTTAGGAAATTGCTACACTAGCAAAGTGTGGATGCAAACACGATGGTGAAGAGTGTTTTGCTATTAAATGTTTGATAAGTCATCAGGTCAAGGTTAAGAACCACGCATTTTATTCGACCTACTACTGACTGTTCTACCATTACTACGCTACTACTACTGCTGTTGCTACCACTACTACATACTACTACTATACTACTATACTACTTCTTACTGCTACTACTGCTGATGCTACTACTGCTGCTACACTACCACTCATACTATTACACGTAATACTTCTGACTATAACGCTTACTACTACTCTGATTCTGCTACTACTGTGCTGCTTGCTACTATGCTGCTACTAGCTAATTATACACTACTACTAGTCTTTACTGCGATACTACTACTACTTACTGACTTACTGATTACTTGCTGCTACTACTACTGCTGCTGCTACTACTACCACTATACTACTACTACTAGTACTTCCTGCTATACTACTACTACCACTAATACTACTGCTACTTTTACTACAACTACTACTCTTATTACTACTACTACTACTGCTACTACTACTACTGCTACTACTACTACTACTCCTACTACTACTACTGCTACTACTACTACTGCTACTACTACTACTACTGCCTAACTCGACTATACTACAGCTACTACAACTTAAGGTGTTTGCAGTGTGATTATCGAATACGGATGAACATTCCTTTTTTCTTCAAATATCGCTTTACCGAACCAAACAAAACCGCATTTACCCCTCATGCAGCCAACTGGCATCCCTGTAAAACAACCCGTTAACTGACACAATCGGAACACCTATGCCATGCAACCATTGTCGAAAATTATGGTCTTCACCATATTTCTGGCCAAATCTCCCTCTGTCTCAGGAAACCATTTAAGTTTACCTCCGAACTGTAAGAAATTTTTTCTGGCAAATTTTCTGGCAGTCCATTGATGAGGATAGAATGTGGAATTCAAGTAGTGCTTATGAAGCTTTACCCAAGCCTGATTGTCAAGGTCAGTTAGAAGGTTTTAAAGAAAATCTTGTAAGCTAGATGAACAGTAACCATTTTCATATGGCCATAATCTATCTTTAACAAACATTGGCAGCACTTAAGCTCAGCCTATAAAGAGACCCTTATGCCTGAATTCCTTAATAAGGAGTCCACAGCCTACTCCTGTCCAGCATTTCCAGCACATACCTCGTAGATCTAATACAGAACCAAGAATCGTTAGGGCCAGATTTCTTGATATATAGCCAAATAGCCTCCTGTGTGCAATATTTCGAAAAACATACCTCGTATCTAAAATTCAGAAGCGAATGGACCGTCGGACCAGAATCCTTAATATACAGCCCACAGACTGTTCTTTCGCACTTCGTAGGGCCCATCCTGAAGCAATGGATCTGTCTATACAGTTTACCCTAAGATAGAATACTAAAATCAAATCTCCTATTTCAAAAATAATATGGATTACATCTCGGTCGACTGTCTTCAATAGAAATCCAGAGTAAGGGCAATTGAGTGCAGCAAATAAAAACTCAGTTGAAGTGCACAGCGTTAGCGATAAGAATAGCTTAATTAACTGCATATTCCGTCTCTCAGTCTGCATAATTTTGTATAAATTTTCAAATATTGCCAATCATAGAGAGAAATTCCTGTCATAGCCTCAGTTTGCATCCTGCAGGGAGAATTTCTTTAGTTTATGTAAACTGACTTAAACCATTTTTCTTCCCAAAACCTACTATTAATGTTCCAACGCAGCCATGTAGTTGTTGGTCAGTGATAAAAATTCAAAACGAATGAACTATAGGCTCTCATTACAGGTTCCTAACCTAACTAACCTCACATATCTGCCAATGAAAAAGGTTAAGAAAGTCTATTGAACATAAATGTCTTTGTAACAGAAAAAAAGCATTGGTTTTCTATTGCAAGTTAGGACTTTAAAAAATATTTTTAAAAAATTAAAATACAACCAAGAATTTCAAACTGTTCTTTTAAGGTTCATTTCATTATGAGCATTAACTCTTGCCTTGTTCCTGATGATTACAAAATGATGAAATGTAAAGCGAATATATTTAAAGTCATGTCATCAATCAATCCCCCCCGTTGATTATATTACACAGCACTGAAAATGATTATCACCATCATCAGCATCATCATTATCATCATCATTATTTCAGTTGTAAATCCAGTTTGTATTCGCGTGTTTATTTTTACTGAAGTTAAGCTGATTTGACATGATTTTCAGTATTTTTTTTTTTGTTTTTTTCTGTAGCCAGCTAATGAAATTTAATGATTTTCAAGCCAAAACAAGGCACACACTAGTAATGGAGAATATATTTACAATAAAAATATTGTAATAATGTTACCAGACTGAGAGAGATGAGATGAGATGAGATGAGATGAGATGAGATGAGATGAGATGAGATGAAGAAATTAAAATGAAAAATGTTGTTTCGTCCTTTGAAACATATTTCAAGGATTTCTTTATTTAAATGATGATTGAAACAAATTATTTGCAAAGACTACGAGACAACATTGTCATATCTCTCTCAAAATATTCGAATAGACAATGTAATGTGAATACCCCCATATGATTACCAAGTAAAAAAATTGAATAAAAAACTTAAAAAAAAACACACGTAATCTCTACAAGTAGCATGTGGCATGTGGCATGTGTCTGTTTGTTTGTTAATCATTATTTATAATTATTAAAGGGTTCTTATGCCTAGCAAGAGCTTGTTTTTAACCATTTGGGGGGAATGATTAATTTGCAAGACTAAATAAAAGCTTTAGGTTGACACTTTCCCATACAACATAATAAATGGTTAATTGGCATCATTAGTTACATACCTACATTAAATACAAACAGTGTTATAACAAGTTTGGAAGCTTTAAAACCTATCATAACGTATGTATCGTATCAAAATATATCACAACGACATTTTTAAAAGTAATAGTTTCTACACTATTGAAGCTATTGTTGGCCCCAAGCAAAAATTTCTTACATTTCTGGTATACGAAAGAGAAAGTGTGGTCAATGCTTTAGAAAGATTATTTATCAATTTATATTGGATTTATTGAAGAATTATGTGTGACCTCTCTACTGATCATAAAACAACAATGGTTTACAGATCTCGCATTCAATCGGTAAGATGGTGCACAAGGCAGAGACCGTGTATATTTAATACTGTATTCCGTTTCTAAGCAGATGGCTGGATAGTAATCTCGGTGTTAACGTTTTCTGCGAAAGACTGAGCATTAAACGGTCGCACAAGCTTTCTGTATTATTTAACCGAAAGCTTTCGTCATTGAAAAGACTGCAGAACAAAAGAAAACTATCAGGAGATCTGCGGATAACCAGGCATTTGTATATGCTCCAACTTCAGAGCAATCAATCAATGCTATCGCGCATTGCCAGGAGTAGTTGATTTGACTACAAAAACAAACAGGCGAAACCGATCATATTATTGGTAAGGGAAACTATCCAATCCCTATCCAAATCCCGTCGTTAGAATACTTTCTTCCAAAAGGTCATAACAACTTGACTTATCACTAGACAAACTCTTTCACAATTTATTCATTATCCCCAACTGGAGAATTAATTCCAGTCCAGAAATGTGCTCAAGCTGGCGTAATACTTTCCTTTTGAACAAACCTGCTCCGTTGAAAAAACGGGAACAACTCAAGAAACGAGAACAACTTAATCAACAGCAGCAGCAGCAACAAACGCAACAGCAAAAGAAAAAGTGTACATTACAGTAAAGTTAGTTGTGAAGCCATGTCTGCAGGAAATACGCGGCTCAACACCACCTTAACAGGCTGCTAAATACGCATACAATAACGTTCTAAAACCATTTTCGTTTACGTGAAGTAATAATGGCAAAACAACTCCACCCACTCGCACATTTACTAGATACACAAAACTGCACTCGACAAATGCAAATAACTGATGTTACCCAATAAAGGTAGACAAAGGGCCAGGGTTTGAATCCGCGGTCAAACATCAAGAACGAAATAAGAAAAAAAAACAAATACGACGTCCTCTCAGCAAATTTCTGGCAAAAACTCTGAGAGTAAATACGAGAATTGCTTATGAAAAGTTTTTCAAAAAAAATCTGTCGTTCGGAAATCCATATTTAAACTGTAGGTTCCGCCACTCACTGTATAAATTAACACACACAACATAAACGTGGTGTGAGCAGGCTCAGGGCCATAATCCTGACTGACAGGGTTTGTAATGGCGAATGTATTTAGTTATGTATAATTTGTGACTTGGCACCGTCTTTTGCAACCCATAATATAGGCGTCTTGTATGTGGAACAAGGGCAATGCAATAATGTAGTGGAAATACTGCATAACTATGGGCATCCGAGAATCAGAATGTAGGGATAATGAATAAAGGCACGTTGACGCATATACTTCAGGATTTTTCGAACATTGGCTATCAAGAAACTAAAATTCCTGTGCTCTTTACGTATTTTATACGTTAAAGAACATCGAAGACATCAAACCGAGGAAAATCAATGACAATGTACATGAATCAGCTGATTTTTAACTCTAAAAAGTTAGTGAAAACTGAAAAATCGATCTTATTGTGTTAGAATCGAACACAGCCCTACTGCGGGTGAGTCCTTCATATTAAAACTTTTTCAGGAAGATGTTCTTACAGTAATAACCTTGAAGATTGCCTTTATAATACTTGTTTAAGTACTAGAACTTGTCCGGGGGACACGTATATCTCTTAGGTAAAAGAGTAGTACATGCTGTGTCAGATAAGTCTCCATCTAATTCTGCCATCTGTGATGTGTAGCAGTACGCTAAGAGCAGTTCGTTTAAGAAAATTCGTCAACAATTTAAAATTGTTTTTCCTCTGGGCTCCATTCTACTTTTTCGTGACAGAGCTTTTGGTACGGTTCTTCTGAGGGCATGGCCTATAATCAGCGATTAGAATCAATTGTTCATTCATGGCTACAAGTGACAATATGTGAGTTTATGAACACCCCTCCCCACCCCCACTCTCTAAATCATTATTATTTCGTTTAAGGTTTTCAATAGAAAACTCACCCAGTAAGCATGCATTAAATTGTCATTTGAATTTTAATTGATTAAATAAACACTTAAACAATTATGGCCATAATAAATTTGTGAAATTAATTTCATTTTTGGTTTCATTTTTATTTCATAACAAAAGTCCCGTTAAAATATGCAAAAACTGAAAATAAATTTTCGTTTTTTTTTTTTCACAATAAAAAATCCTTTTCAGTGGCAGAATTTATTGATCCTCGGGTAGAATCGACAATAAAAGAGTTTTTTTTTTTTTTTTGACCAATATTCGATATTATGCTGACCCATTTCAAAAAAAAAGAATGAAAAAAGGAATCAAAAAATGAAAAACAAATTTCCATAAAAATATTGCAGTTCTGTTATGCATGGCATAACCAGTGTTCAGTGAACACAATACTGGCGACTCGTGCGGCTTTATAAACCAAAAAAAAAAAAAAAAACGAAAAACCGTGAACTTAATTTAAAATTCAATCACAATGAATTTTTTATTTTTAATTTTGTTAAACATTAAAAAAAACATATTAGTAGGGCACTAAACTACATTGGAAATGTGTTGAAAAATAACAACAAAAAAAATTCCGAGTTGATCAAAGCGTCACAAGATGCAGTATGATAATGTAAATAAAATTAATAAAATTTAGAATTTCTACAAATCGATTCATTATACAAATATTTACCACCCTAATAATCACGTAAAATATTTCCATAACATTTTAGTTGTGTTGTGTTAATGACACATGACATAAACTGTTGAAATCTCCGAATAAAATTTCAAACACGCAAATGGTAGCACGAAAAAAGAAATTAAATTTATGCAGGAAAACTTTTCAATTAAATTAATCAAGCGTTGACGTTAATGAAAAAAAAAAGAAATCCCAAAAAAAAACCAAAAAAAAAACCCCAAAAAAAAGTTCTTTGAGTCTAAAAGTTTTCATGTTTTCAACAATAAAAATGTTTAACAAACAACGTCAGCAGCAAGCATCAAAAAAATTTTTACAAATTACAAGCAAAATTTATGGAAATTTAAATAATTATACATGAGGCTTACCTTCCCAAGGGACATAAACACTTGGAAAGAGTCATTAACCTGCAAATGAAATTTGAAAAGAAATGTTTTTAAGAATTTTAAATTTTTTTTATAAAATCTTCAGATTAAAAAATGCTTCTTGCATTATAATTTATTCTTTTTTTCCTATTCTACTCGTTTCCTTTAAACATTTCCTTTCATTTTTTTATGTCATAACCCTCATCCGTAACTATAAAAAAATTTCCGTTTTCCGGTTATCAAATAAAAATGCGACTTTGTTTCAGCACTGTACTCTTCTATGAAAATAAATTTATTTTAATATGATGGTTTTATTTTTGTAGTAAAAAAATTCATTGCTACTTTAAGTTGTTAAAAATAAAAAATTCATTGCTTACTTTAAGTTGTTTAAAATCAAATTAATTACATTTCCTCACTTTGGCTCGACGGAAACTGTAGATTTTCTTTCTTTTTTAAGTTCTATTATTCTTTATCAAACAGACGTTTTTACTTTCGTCTTAAATTAAGTAAATAAACGAACATTTTTTTCATTAACTAACTTATTGGATTATTTAATGAGCAACTTGGCATTCTTTTTAACAATGAAAGTGTTTTAATTCAAACTAAATATCTGATGTGTTTATCAAACGATTTTTCTTCTATAGATAACGAAAACTCATTGATTTTCAATGAAAAGAAGGATTTAAAAACATAAAATTAATTTGGAATCGTTTTCACATGAAAAGTTGTAGCTAAGCTAGCAATTGACAGAAGCAGCTGATAATCACTTTGATACCTATCCAGACAATAAGGTAGATGCATATGATTTGGGTAAGGCAATATTGCAATTCATCAAAGTCTAGTAAGTAGTGTGTTGGCTTATTAGACGAACACCCGTGGTTCAACCCTTGGTTCAGACATTTCGAAAGAACGAAATACGAATCATCTTTTGGCAAAAACTCTGAAAGTAAAATAAAATTGCCATGAAAATTACTCTGCCATGAAAAGTTGCTCTGCCATGAAACTATCTGTCCTTAGGACTTAACATTAGACAGTAGGTCCAGCCTTAAATTAATAATCTTAACATAGATGTGTGCGGAAAGCCAGGTTGTAATCCTGACTAAAGGTTTTTAATGTGTGCAGTTTATTTATTCAGAGTAAGGAACTAGTGTTTAATGTCACTCCAAAGTACAGCGTTGAGACAGTAAATAAAATTACCATGAAAAGTTTCCAAAAATCTTTGTTCAGAGTCTACACTCATCAATGAAATTAGTACAAACAGCCATGGGTGGTGTGGAAACTAGGTTGTAATACTGACTAAAGAATTGTAATACCAATAATGTAAGTAAATAAGTAAAGCTGTAGTCAGGTTAGGCACGCTTAGAAGTAATTCTACTTTGAACGGAAGTCATAAGGAAGTAAGTACAAAGTCAGGGAAACTTGTCAATCGTCTCAAGAATATCACCCAAGATGCTGAAAAAAAGCAAAAGATTTAGTAAACATCATTACAACCTTCAGTCGGGATTACGCTTACGGATTATCTAAGCCTTTCTTTTTTGGTTTCAAGCAGCAATAAAAGCTCAAGCAAATTTCACAATCCCCTAGTTTTCCACCGAAGCCTCTTCTTGATCTTAACTAGACTTCCCAAATAGGTGAAAAATTCTTAAATTGCTTTGCTATCAGTGAGCAATTCAACCAAATCAAGCATTATGCTTGAGTTTTAAATAATTTTGTGCAGACTTAGATGACTCATCGAGCAAAGCCTGCTTTCTATACCCTTAAGCAATATTGAGGCAGCCGAAGAACATCCATACGGCAGCTATTAAATTATATTATATATAAAGTAATTAATTATCTTGGGCATGGAACGTCTAACCATTTATTCACAGCTTTTTCCCTACCTTTGATTTTATTTATCAAGTCCAGCTTACATACTTGAATCTCAAATAAAAAATGAAGCAATATGTTCTCTAAGGAGCCAATAAAATTTAATTCAATTAAAAGTGCCACACTCGTACATCTTTTTCCTTGGTACCTTTGGTTTAAACCGTTTTCCCCAAAAAAGCCAAAGTATACACATTTTACTCTTGTACTAATTAGTAAAATATCTAACTGTCCCCTGGCTTAAATACTCTGCACACACAGACATGTATTATCATTGTAAAGTTCTCTTAACAACTTTTATTTTTTTATTTTGGCCAGATTAACAGCCAACTACAACAATTGAATCCTTTTTTATATTACCAATCCAAACCCCAACCCCAACCCTTAAACAATATTTAAAAGAAAAAAACGATGTCTAAAGCAGAATTTTAATTATTTTTTTTATCTACTTGTTGCTCTTGCAAACCCGACCAACAACAACAACAACAACAACAATAACAATAAATTGTTTCTTCAGTTGAAGAATCCCTCATGAAAATTTCAAAATAATTTCTGGTATAAACAGATCTCATATTATATCATGCATTAAATGCTCTTTCCTTCTCTCACACACACTCCCTCACTTACTTACAAACTCATGTAATGTAAGGGAATTAGTAATTACACAATAGATAAATATATATTGTGTGTGTGTGGCGAGTGTATGCATTGTAAAGAAATTTTCTGTACACATACATACATGCCCCCACAGAAGCTCATTATAGTGGCGACCACAAATCCCGATTATAATTTGTATCTGCTACAGTATGATGGGAGAGCGGCCATTAAATATGCATTCTAAGCCTCAAATATTATACGAGGGAATAATAATACTGCACAGTGGTTGTGGATATGAAAATAAATGGTAAAAAAAAATTATTATGCACGAAACATTGTCAAATTTTTTCGGATACTCTCCTTAAGTGGTATAAAAAAAAACTTGGCTTCAAGAGTAATCTTAGAGCAACCATTACATTCACAAAAAGTTGCAGGTTGATGCAATCCGAAGGAATTATCGATCCATAGTTTTTTGATAACTAAAATAGCAATTCAATTACGCTACAGGGTCGTTTACAACGCTTCAGTTTGGATAACGATCTAGCTTGTCGTGCCACTTTATACAGTGTGTGTTATTTTTATACAAAAATGGCGTGACTTAGTGCTTAAAGTGGACTGCGGGCGACAGATTTTTGGAAAACTTTTCATGACAATTATATTTCACTCTAAGAGTTTTTGACTGAAATCTGCATATTCCGTTTGCGGTTTGAAGCGGGGCCTCACTACCTAGTAAATTACGGCGACTGCACAGCAAGAAAAACAATGAACGTTTTGACAGAAAAGTTCGTAATTCACATCATTTCTTGTAGAATAGAATGTAAATTTGCCTTGAGATTTTTTGTACGATTTTTGAAGTCGAAAGTGTACATCAATTCAAGAGTTTAAAGCCTCATTACAGATAAGATATCAACCTCAACCATATTGAAAGATGTAATTGGCAGTTTTGTTAAAAGATTGGGAGCCTAACGAGCCAGTAATAATTTTTCTTTTTTAACCGGGAATATAGTCTTTTTTTATTAAACAGTTTTGAACCACCTTTACATCGAAAATTATTTTTTCTGGCTTTATTTAAACGGTCTTTGATCACTGGGTTGTCAACAATATTACAACAAAATTTACAATAAAATTGATATAAGTTTAGTTGAATTTAGCATCATATCTTGCATGTCATCATAGTCCAGTTGTAAGTGTTCTGGCTTACCAAATGAGAACTATTGAGTTAAAGCCTTCAAGAGGCTATATTCGCCGAGAGTAGCCCCGACTAGCCAAACGTCCGTTCGTTTTTAGAATATGAAAAGCAATAAGAGCAAGTACCGTACCGTAATATGTTTTCGGTAACCATTTACTTTGGTAAAAATAATGTACGTGCCCTTACGTTTCCGTAAACGTTTGGCTACGCAGGGCTTAGGAAATAAGCTTCAACTTCGAAAAAAAATTTTTCTTAAAAACTGCGTTAATACCAAACGTTAGCTCGTGAGTTAAAGCCTTCTAGAGGCTATATCGCAGCGAGTAGCCCCGGTTAGCCAAACGTTCACGGAACGTCCATTCTTTTCAGAATATAAAAAGCAATGACAGCAAGTACCGTACCGTAATATATTTTCTGTAAGCATTTACATTGGTTTTCATATGTTAAAAATGAATGTACGTTTCGTAAACGTTTGGCAAACCGGGCCTTAAGAAATAAGCTTCAACTTTGAAATAAAATTTGTATCAAAAACTAAATTGATACCAGCTGTGAGCTTGTCAAGTCAAGCCTTCTGGAGACTATATCCACCGAGAGTAGTTAGAATTCCAATGAATAGCTTCTTAAACCTGACATGTGTTTGTATAATGATGACTTATACTTGATGCTATTGATTGTTTATGTAAATAAGCCCCCTGGTGACAATCCAAGCCTTTTTGCTTAATCCCATCAATTCATTTCATATTATTTGTTCAGTTTTAAAAGTTACCCCCCACAAGTATGATCCTATCAATTACAATTCAAATAATGTGTTCAGTTTTATAAATTACCCCACAAGTATGAATTCCTATCAATCTTAAATTGTGTTTTTGTGCATAGTATTGCCAAAATCTTCCAGAGCCATTGTTTACTGCATTATTAAAATGGTTTTAATAAGTAATTAAATTACAGTAAACTTTACAGCTTTAGCAATTGTGTGTTTAATATACCTCTCTCTTATAGTCTCTACTGCACAATGTCTCTATACTATACTTAAATAAAAACAACAAAAATTATTAGAAACTTAAGTTCATTTCCCGAAAAGAATCCAATTCCAGTAATAAGTAAATATTTACGAAATATAAAAGGAAAAATAAAAGTCAACATTTATTTATTCTACTAATTAAGGATATTAAAATATAATGAAAACATTAAACACCCTGTATATAATTAGAAAACATATGGAAAGTATATAAAAAAAAAAGTATA
>QOCX01003799.1:0-16460 GCA_005959815.1 Sarcophaga bullata | reverse complement strand
TTGTATTTCACAAGTAAATAACGATGAAACCTATTGGAACAGCATTCGATTTGACAATATTTGAAATGTTGTTGTTGTTGTTGTTGTTTATGTTCTGACTGTTCTGCAGCTAACTGATTGTGGAATAAATGGCTGCACGGATGGATGGATAACTGAGTGGGTAGATTGACAAATAGATGGATGGATAACTAAATGAATGAATGGATGGATAGAAAATATTTAAACTGTTGTATTCGTGTATTGATAAAATGTTTATTATTCCTCTTCCTCTTCCCTTTTTTCTTTTTTCCTTTTTTTTTTGTTTTGTTGATTCATTGTTATTTTAGCTGTTAAAACTGACCGACAAAAGTGTACACACTTAGCGCATCGTATTCACATTGAAATGTTGGGTTTTTCATTTAAAAATTTCAATTGAATTGGAAAATTCACAATTTTAAATATAAATCAACACTTTATTTGTGTGTTAAAAAATCCTTTTAAAAAAAAAAAAGTTTATGCACACATGTGTTGGTATTGTGGCACAAATTGTTGCTTTGCTCAACCAAACGTTATCATGCATGGTGGAAACACAGTAAACGAGCTCAAGAAAATCAAACAAGTAATACAGTTTTCCTTGAAGTGTTTACCCTTTGATTTGCTGAAACAAATGTAATAGGTTTCTTTTTACTACATCTTATATATTCTCTTCAGAATTGCTTAATTCAAGCGATGCTGCTACAATGCTGCTGTGTAGATCACTCATTTGCCATACTTTTCATAGAGTATTCTCAAAGAGAAATTTATTTGGCATCATCACATAAAATCTCATTGGCCAATAAGCATGATTATGTTCAAATTATTAATACTTGAACGTGGCGCCAATATTTGGCAAATATTTGCTTTCTCCTGCAGCGTACAAGAAAATAGAAAGCAAAATAATTTAAAAACCATTTAAAAATATTAATTGAAAACAAAAAAAAGGTTAACAATTTAAACAATAATGAAGCCAATAAAAATCTGGTCTATGAATCTTATCACATACTCTATTACATCCTACACTATATTTGGTAAGAAATTTAAACTGAATTTAGAGAAATGTTTGCCGTAAATCGCCATAGTCTAGTAGGTAGTATGGTGGCTTATTAGAGGCCGCAAGGCAGGAGTTCAAATTCCAGCTCAGACATCACGAACATCACGAACAAAATGAAATCCAAAAATTGTAGGAGTAAAGTAAAAATGACATGAAAAGTTTCTCAAAAATCTATCGTTTGGAGTATATCGTATCGTATCGTTTGGTACTATATCCACAGTATACTCATATATACTCCCGCGACTCATGTTTAAAAATTAATACATACTACATAAGTGACGTGAAAGGCTGGGTTGTAATCCTGATTAAAGAAGGAGTTAAATATTCAAATACTCTGCACATGTATTTGGCAATAGAAAATCTAAAATAAAGAAGTCTACATAATACATGCCAAAATCTATCTGTTTACCACAATTTGAACGACTACAGACAACGACCTGTGTGCTCTTATTGGGCTCTACAGCAGTTGACAAGTGACCCTTAGTTTCATCGTAAAATCATCTCTCCAGTAAACAGACAGATTTCTGAATGGGTTCATAAATGGGTACACGTTTTCCAAAATTATTGTATTCGGTATGATACACAAGCATATGAGATTCAAGAATGTCCAATGCACTCATAAATAGTCACTGTTTAGTGTCGAGTTAGACACTTCATCGATGCATATTTCTTTGAGAACAACATTGGTCGTCAGGCCATCACTATCAACTATAGGCTGATGTTTATTAACTTCTTCTGGACTGAGTTAAATGATTTGTACTTTCATTGTAAAGACACTACGTGAGACATACACACATTCTGTCGCATTTAATATTCTGTACGAGCGATGTCTATTAACTTCTTTTGGCTTGAATTGAATAACCTGGACACCAACGGACTTGTGGTTTCAACAGGACGACGTAGTTATGTGCCATATTTGATATTCTGCGCGAATGATTTGCAGGGCATGATCATCTCATGCTGTGGTAATGTGAACTGCCAACCGAGATCGTGCGATTTTACCGTGTAAGACTTTTTCTTGTGAGATATCCTTAAATCACCGGTGTGTGCGAATAAGTCACAAATTTCAGCGATTCTCAAAGTAAACGAATTTAGCCCGATTTATATGCCACAGTCATAGGGAAATTCGAGATTTCAAATGCTTTCCACTCAGAGAAGCCCTGACCGTCATTTAAATGATTTCATATTTCACACATAATGGCGTCAATTGGTTCTTCAAAAGAACGATAATATCTCACACAAACTTTTTTTAATTAAAATTTGAAAACAAAAAGCGTTTAATTTAAGAACCCATATTACGCTAAAAAAAATGTAAGGCGTTTGAAAAGTATCGCATATAATAATTTCTGAATATGTAGTGATGACGTCACATGTCACAAATTGTATCATAAACTTATGCTATCAACAGTTTTCTTTCAAAATGGTAAACATTATAGCAGGCAAGTGCCTAATAATAGAACTCAATTGTGAAGCAGCAATTTCTGAATGGCAAAAATAAACCTGAGATTGAAAAGACTGGCGCCAGTCACAACTAAATGGTGCGTCGAAGTGTTTAAAAATGAAATACACACGCACACACACTCTGCAGACAAAAGTCTATTGAAAGTTGTCAAAAAGTCAATGATATTGAGAGAGAGACAAATTTGCATTGTCATCGTATAAATGAAATCATAAATTGAAATCAATAGCCATACATACATACGTACATATGAATCAGTTAGTCAGTCAGTTATCAGGTGTAGTGTTGGCATTTCAGGCCTTGGAAGTTTTCACCCACAACAATACAACCATAATACCTTAAATCCCACAACAATAGTTTTGTTCGTTCATATGCTTGATGTCTGTCTGTCTATCTATTGGGTTAATTTCGGACTTAAATAGCAAAAAAGTAAAAAGAAGAAAAGAAGAAAAAAAATCGCGTAGTTTTTTTAAAATTTCTTTTCTTTTTTTCAATTTCAATTTTCTTAATTCCATTGTGTTCTCGATTTGTGGCTGTGACTGTGGCTGTGGCTGTGACTGTGGCTGTGGCTGTGGTTACGGCAGTGTATTGTGATGATACTGAAGCCGCTCGTCAAACAATGCGCCGAGGTATTAAAATATAAAATATTTGCATTACAATTAAGATTTGTATTCTGAAAAAATAGATCATCATGCGTTTCAATTTGTTTCCACTTTTTTTTTTGTTTTGTTTTCCTTTGTTTTTTCTTCTCTTTCTTTTTTTTCTACTTCCCTTGAATTCAATCAATGTGGCATGACAAGCCATACAGCATGTGTTTACTGGCACACACTCCCCCACACACAATCATTTCATTACACATTCGTTCACTCACTCACTCACTCACTCATTCACTCACTGACACAGTCATTCATTCATATGCTCGCACTTTTATGCATCAGCACTCAGGTTTCCTTGCGGCAAAATATTTTCCAATTTCATGCGAGTGAGTGCGCGTTTTCGTTTATCTTCCCTTACCGATGCCGGCGTTTTCGAGTTCTGCAGAGTGGCGTGAATAAAAGAAATCAATTGTTCAGAAAACACAACCACCAGTGATGCCAATATACATTTTTTCCTTGTTGGGGAATTTTGGAAAACGTATTTTATTTATACCAGACCCACTTTCAATATCCTTATTGGACTTAACACAACTGTGTGTGAGACAGAATTTTGGTTTACAAGTTCGAGTTCTATCCGTCACAGCTTATCTGGGTGGAATGCATGCGTAATGTCAAATATACTATGATTGCATGGATATGTCATATGTTTGAGGAACGGTGTTGCCTGTGGCTTATTCGCATACGCCAGCGATTTATGAAAAATCCACCAAAAAAGCTGCAATGCGCTCAAAACGCATCTTCATGGGGCAATTTACATCACCACCTCGTGGAGTAACTATGTCCTCAGATCGCTCTTCTAGAATATGCAATGTGGCATGAGCTGGTTGAAAACACATGTCGTTCGTATCCAGATCATCGAACTGTCCAAGTTCGGCAGACCCTGTTGTAAGACCGAATACAAAACAAATTTTATTCTAATTTGCATGAAAGAAAAAATCGCTCAATTGTCAACACTGATGTAATTGTTAATGAAAATAGAAAAATTTTAAAACCGGCACAGCAAATGAAAGATAGACGAGCAAGAAACACAATGACTGAAGGCAAGGCAAGGCGAGGGAGTATTTGGTAGGCTGTTTGGAAAAGGATAATGCCGATGCTGTTAAGGTATTTTAGTTTTGGCGTGTGGCATTAATTTTATGCCTCTTTTGTAGTCCTTATTTTGATGTTATTTTTGTTTCTTTTTTCCCTCAAACGACTTTATTTAAAATGAAAGTCAAAAATGAAACAATAAAAGATTAAAACGATATTGTTTGCATATCTCTACGGGGTTTAACATGCTTCTAAAGGGCCTTAAAGATTTTAAATTGTAAGAATTTTTGATTATTTCAACTGAAAGAGAAATTGATTTTCTTTTATTGTAATTAAAGAATTTTAATTTGCATGAGACCAGAAAGAATACTGTTGTACGGTTTGATAAATTATGTAAGCCGGGCCTTTTCACTTTTTTTTCAACAATTTATGTGGGTTTCTGTGCATTTGAAGTTTACAAAGTTTATTCGCGTGCAATGTTAGCCTAATTTCTTGCACTCTACCTAAAAATTTTTTAAGGAAGGATTTATTGTTCTGTCTGGAAACATACTTAATAGGTTTCACCGTATGCTTCATTCTGATTCAAAAAGTTTCGATGAGGTCCTTAAAAATATGCTCTTTACTGTGATTCTCCACATTCAATGGAAGGTTGGAAATATTCACGAGTGGACTTAACTATTGTTAAGACACCTTGGCGAGCTCTTCCTCAACATCGCAATGCTTTACCGTAACGTGCTGGTAGCAGTCTTGAAAAAGATTTTGAAGGATAAGTGAGACAGTTCTTGGCATTGCACCGTAGAGAACACATGAATGTAAACTAGAATGCAGACGATGCCTAGAATGTTCTGTTAAAACCAAAATTGTAAACATAAAAGTCATTGAGAATGTCCAGCATTTTTCCTGTTAATATAATCTCTCATTAGAAGACAGACAGCCGATAATTTGGAAGGAGCTTGCTAAACAAGATGTGGAGGTCATTACACATGTTCGTGAACACATAGCATAGGAAGTATATCTCAAACGTGAAGCCAGTGCTGTTCTATGCCTGCAAATCGTGTAACTCTGAAACATAAAAAAATCAAAAGTATGAAGGTATTTATAAAACGTTTCAAATTTTCTGGCCAGTATTCATTTTGCAGTTGCCGTAGTGTAGTAGGTAGTGTGTTGACTTATTAGAGGTAAACCCTAGGTCAAAAAATATAAAAATAGTTCTTCGACGACTTTCTTTCATCAGATTTCTGGCAAACACTCTGAGAACAAATAAAATTGCCATGAAAAGTTTCTCAAAAATCTGTCGTTCGAAGTCGACTACTGTAGGTCCCGCCACTCATGTATAAAATTAACGCACACGACATGAGTGGTGTGAGAAGCTACGCCGTAATGTCCAGTCCTTTTGCTGTCTAGGCATTACAACCTCTCATTCGAAGACATGCGGTCGGGGATTACAAAGGAGCTTACTGAACATGATGTGTAGGAAGTTGAACCCAAATGTGAAATTTGTATGGAAAATCATGCAATTTTGAAAAATAAAAAGAATTTCGAAACATAAAAACGTCAGAAGTATGTAGAAATTCAGAAAACTAATTTTCTAGCCAGTAATCAAATCTGATTCCAACTCAAGACTCCGCAAAAAAAATTTGGGTAGGTAAGCTAAGTAAGCTCAGTCACTAGATATGTTCAAGAATGCCAAGAAATTTCTAGAGTATCAAGGATTTCAGAAGGTGAACTTTATTGAAATCATCAACCCAATATGAACGTGACTTAATCATAATCTTTAATGATTAAATCGAGTAGCTTTAAATAGATTTGTTAAGGTCCTTTGTTTTACATCATAACAACTTAATTACTTAATTGCTCATGACAACTCTTTAATCAGAACTACAATTTAGCTTCTCTGGTTTTGTTCCCAAATCGGCACCAGATGTGTAAGATGTGACTTGCCTTGCAAAAGTCCCCACAGACCTTATACTCTTGCATAAAGTCCCCACAGACTTTATACTCTTGCATAAAGTCCCAAAATGGCTCCAAGAGAGTATTTAGGAGATCATTTAGAAGATCGTTTACGTAGTCGCTAAACTTTTGAGCGAATGTCAGCAAATGTGAACAGAAAACACAAGAAAACGAAGATACATTCAATGCCAAATTGGTTAAATGGAGTGATTGACCATAAGGGATATCCTATTAAATATAAGGGGATAACATTTGACTATATTAGGCTTTTGAATTTTAAATTTACCAGGATTACTTCTTGAGGGTGCCTACACTTTTACGGTGCGAAAATATGAAGTCACCAGAAAGTTTTTCTTTTTATCTTTGGTTTTGTTTTATAATGAAATAGGAAAAGAAGTTCATAAAATGATTATAAAAATCATGAGTTATTTTTTTAAAAATTATTGCTTAAATTCATGAAATTACTGAAATATATTGGGGCATGTAGACTTTTGTTGTTCACTGTGTATTGAATCAGTATCACGATAAATGTTTCATTTTCTTTATTGAATATTGTCTTCATTACTAACCCTTGTAACCTTAATAAACGAATTTTTTTTTTAGCTTCAATTCAAAGTAAAAATATTTTCTATCCTCCAATAACAGTCGTTATTCTGAGAAGATATGCTTTTTTTTCAAAAAAAAAAAAAAAAAATTTAAATTACTTTTTAATAGGAAAAACAAAGAAGAACAGAAAAAAAATTACATAAAAACTTCAATACGATTTTATTTTACTTTTTATTTTTTATTTTTTATTTAAACACGTATTAATTGTTTATTTATTTATTATTATTGTTGTTGTGTTCGTGCGTTTGTTGATAATATTATTTTAATGATTTCAATTTATTTTTATTTTATTTTTTTTTTATTTTTTATTTCCATTTTAGTTTTTTTTATTGATTGAAACTTATTTTTTAAAAAAGTGTTTACGAATTACAATTTAAAAATACATTATTATACACTAACAAATTATTGTTGTTTGTTGTTGTTTTTTTTTTCATTATATTACTTATTATTACAATATTAATAATAATTATTTATAACTTAATTAATAAATTGTTTATAATTTTATTAACTTATGAGTATGTGGTTGTAGTTATTTAAGCACTATATTTTCTTTTTCTTTCCTTTTTTTTTTTGTCTATAATTACATCACATAATTACACTTTTCCTATATACTTACTTATTAAATGGTATGAATTAAACCAAAAATATAAAATTTATAATAAAATAATAAGTAATAAACAATAATAACAAATAAATATAATTAAAATTTAGTTTATATCGTATGTTCTATAATGTATGAAGAAAATTTCATAAAATTTTGTATTGAAAATGAAAAAACTTTTAATCATAACCTGGTTTATATCGTATACTACATGCAATACAACTTGGGTAGAAAAATAAAACTTAATTTTATTGTTAAGACAAGAGAAATATACTGAGAAACTAGGTTTTAATCATGACTAAAGGATTATGATGACCAGTTAAGTTCAAAACGAATGCAGTAATCATTCAATTTACGTCCTCACAATTTAGCGTCGACACGATTTACCATTTGACACGCTTAAAGTCGCAATGATTTACGCCACGATTTCCGTTGCCATTTTTTTTTTTTTTGTCACTAATCGCTACCTAAATTGAGGGATTACTGTAATATATTTTTTAAATTTCGGACAAAGGTTCTGAAATACTAAGAGCCATTATTACAACTTGGCATTAACTAAAGGAAGGATTTTAACTGGCAGATAAATTTTTTTCAAGTTTTTTTTAAATAGCCAATAAGATAGAAATAAGCGTTAAGCTAAAAGGAGGATCATTCTACCGGTAACTTTTAAGAAGTTACGTTTTATTTCTGAACTTGCCACATTATATATTATTTTCAATATGGCAACTTGTAATATAAACAAAATGAGCAAATACAACAAAAAAGAAGAAGCCAGTCGTTTCCACTGCGTTTAAAAAAAACTTATTTAAGTGAACAGTTTTATCGACATTGCTCCAATACTGTCATATTTTTGAAAATGTTAACTTTATTTTATTTGTAAGTTGTAATAACGAAAAGAAACTAAAGGTGACTTTAAAGTTCACTTTAGCTAAAGTTACCTTTAACTAAACCCAACTTTAACGTCAAGTTGTAATAATGACCCTAAATGTTGCAGTTATCGTGAGATCTTGCAGTTGTAAACTTAATGCACAATGTTAACTTCAATTGAAGCAGAAACATAACCTTAATATTTGCTCAAAATTATAAATTATTTCTTTGATAACGTTTCAATATAATGATTATCAGTGAAATCATTTCGAAGGTCATTTAAGAGATACCGATTCGTAATAGTTCATAAGCAAATATTTTAAAAACTTTATCAGCTAAAACTATTATATTTCAACATCATAGTTCAGCTAGTATTTTTTTTTTATTAGGAATATTAGGAAACTTGATCCAATTACGTTTCACAGGCCTCTAAGATAAATTTTTCAATGGTAAAAGCGTTATACAGAGATCGGATCTGCTTCCGCCGCCTCATTAAAAAATTGTGCATGACATGGCGTTGCTATGGTAGAATAGTTTCTTTGTTGATCTGTTCTCCTGCTGGAAATATACACGGTAAAGTATGCTTGGAAAAGCCGAAAGAAGGAGCATTGCAGTGGGTAATAAATGGTTTGTAAATTAAGAATATGGTAACCTAGTGTTTGTTTAAGACAATAAGGATAAGGTCTCACATAACAGTCACCTTTTATTTCCTTAAACTCCTATGAAGTCGTTATTGACGTTATGTTCGTTAAGAAAAATGATTGCGATAAGGCTTTAAAGAACGTCCAGACACTTTCCACAGCAATAGTCACTACAAGGAGATTGATAAAAAACTTTTATGAATTATATTATGCTGATCTGGCATTTGCCATTGCAGTAGAAAGGTAAACAGCTCTCCAAATCACACAGCACAGTGTCTATAAGAGAACGCAAGGAAAAACATTTCAAAATCGTTAGCAGCCTTTAGGAGGGATGTACACTGTATTCTTATAGTCACATACCTATATCGTTATGAACGTATGGCCTTATTTCTTATAACCACTCTTGGTTACCTGTTATAGGATGTTATCTTCACCAGTTTACGGTAAAATATATCAAATGCTGCCAGCGTAATAGCTATGAGGAGGTTAGTGAACACGTTATATTACCCAAGATAGAATAGAAAACGAGAAGCTTATATGCCAGATGTTAAATAACCTTTATCAAGCAGATAATCAGTAAGAGATTGAACTGAAACTCGTGCCGATATATTACGGAAACAGAGATCTCCCAGCGATCCAGTTTACATAGTTGATTGTTATTTTTTCTAACCAATTTTAGTCAATGAAGCAAAGTTCCGTAAAACTTGCTATAATAATGGAAAAATGTTGGAGAATTCTTTCCTGACAAAAACTATTTCGAATTTGATAATAAAGTCATAGACAATCTTTTTGGCCGCACTTCGTTTGTTTCCTTTAATTTATTGTTTTATTGTTTCCTTTAATTTATTGTTCAAAATAATGCCAATCATTATTCTAACATCGTTCTAATCGTAAATATGCCTTGATTTGTATGTAAATTATTGTTGCTGTTTAGTAAGACATTCGTTTGACCGCAATCGTCAAAAAGTTCATTAATTCTGTCGCTTAAAATTTAAACAAGAAATTTTAAATGGAAAGTAACATAACATAATTCGCCCTTACAACCTCCCAGTCAGGATTACGGTCTAGCTTCTCACCACACTTATGTTGTGCGGGTTAATTTTATACATGAGTGGCGGGACCTATAGTTTAAAGTGACTCCGAACGACAGATTTTTTTTTTTGAGAAACTTTTCATGACAATTTTATTTACTCTCAGAGTTTTTGCCAGACATCTGCTGAGAGGAAGCCGCCGAAGAATATTTTTTTTTCATATTTCGTTTTTGATGTCTGACCGGGGATACGAACCCTAGCCTTTCGTCTAATAAGCCAACACACTATCTACTAGACAACGGCGACTTTCATGGAAAGTAAACTGTTTGGAATTGAATTCAAGAATGCAATTAAATGATACCGAAAAAGCTTTAATCGGTTATCTAAAGCTAATGTGTTCTGAAAGAGTGTTAAGAAATGCAAGGCGACTTGGCAAAAATTATTGAATTAAAGCTGCAACAAAAGGGAATTTAAAAAAGTCAGTAGAAAAGATAACTACAAGGCCGCTTAAAATAGTTTCTCATGTCGAAATATAAGGAAAAAAATTGATTTTCAATCTACTACGAGATCTATCGTCCGTATTTTAAATGCTACCCCGTCGTTTTAATGGAAAAAATTAAGTTTAATCCACGTTTCACAAAGATACATAATGATTGTCCACCTAAATTTGTCCAGGCCCACATGTTCTAAACTGATGAATGGAAGAAATTACGTTTTTTCTACGTAACAGATATAATTTTGGTGGACCAACAGCCATGACCAAGCCACCATAGTACGATCGAAACAAAATTTTGGTAAAAAAAAAGTGTTATTATGTGCGAACACTATCTGATAAGTTCAAGTTTTCTGTTTGCTGCATTATCACCTGAAAGATTTCAGCATCACCGTTTAAAATATATTTTTATCACAATACTTGAAAAAAACTTTTGAAAATTTCTTCCAAATAGGACGATATGATTCAAAGACCGGCTGTGACTGCAATCCCATCGATTCAATTAAAAACTACTGCGGTCAAACGAACGTCTGTAAAAGCCGATAATTGCGCAACATTTTTCCGGAACTCACGGCTATCTAGACTTTGTTTTGAAACTTTTTAAAAACAGTGTGGCTTCCTAATGTTTGAACATTAGTTTGGGGGGAACCCAAATTAATATGAATGATAAGAACTAACGGTTAATTAATTAAGAAATTTTTTCAGAATTTTCTCTTTTTCAATAAAATTATCAGTTTTATCTTTTTCAGTTTGTTTATCTTTCTAAATTAATAAATAATACAAATTAAAATAACAAAAATTTAAATAAAAAAAATTCATAAATTTATCCCCCCGTGTTTTCATAGAACAAATAATTCCCGGCGATTAAAATTTTTTGAAAAGAAAACCCAACTCAAAAATATTTCGAAAATTTATATGAAATTTTGAAAATGTTTGTCCTAAAAAAAAAAACATAAGGAATGCCCCTTATATGTATGTATGTGTGTGTCTTATTAATCTACTTGTAAATCATAATTGTTTTCCTAAATATTTCACACGAGAGTGTAACTGAAGCTGACACTCTGGATAATTTTCTATCATTCGTTTAAGGCTTAACTAGATGAGAATTATTACAATACATATTCCAATATTAGGTGTTGTAAATGCTTAAAGGATTCTAATTTTTTTTAGACTAAATCGAACAGAATATTTACACGAATTCCTTTGTTATCTATTCGGTTGTGTTCTACTATTTACAGGTGATTTAAAGTCGTGTGGTCACGTTTAATCGTATTTAGACACTGTACTTGATGCCATAATCTTGATAGTGGCCCACATGAGATCTGTAGTGTGATAAATTGCTGAGATTACTCAAGTTACTTAAATTCCCGCTCAAATGATGATGATGGTGGTGATGATGTGATGTTATAAGAGCAGCAGCGGCGGCATTTGTTGTAACGGATGCCGGTAGATTTGGTGCCGGTGGACTGGCCGACTGTAGACTGCCTGTAGGACTGCCAGTGTCCATTTGGCAGACTTGATTCTGTTCAAAGATCATGTCGCGGAAACTAACGAAGTGCTTGTCCGTTACCGTTGATGCCGCAGGACTGCTGCTAGTGACCACCACTGAGGACGCATGATTGTTTGTGTTGCTATGATGATGATGATGATGATTGTTGTTATTGTTGTTGTTGCCTGCGCTGTTGTTGTTGTTGTTGTTGTTTGTGTTGTTATTAGAATTTGAGGATGTATTGTTGTTGTTGTTGTTGTTATTATTGCCATTGATCGAATTATTAATCGGCTCTGAAGGCGGCGTTTCCGGAGTATACCAGCCACCATGAGCTGGACCGTGAGGTGTAGTGATTGTTGTGGGCGAATTACCAGAGGAGGTGGTGGTTGTGCCTGAACTTATGCCGCCCAACTGGACACCATTATGACTAACACACCGCCCGGTGTTAGCGGATGGGCATGACTGGCCACATGATGAATGGTGATGATGGTGACGTAACTGACGCAACTGTTGGGCATGATGAGCTGCTGCTGCATGATGGGCATGCATTTGTGTTGAGGCAGCCACGCTTAAATTTTCCTCGTTCAAAGCATGATGATACGGATAGGCCGTATGATGTAAACGTGGATTATAGACATTCATTAGAGAATCTACGGTGAAGCCAGGATGATCTACTGCACCGGCGGTCAAATGATTCATTTGAGCTAAACTATCATGGCACGAATTCAGCATGGCAGCAGTGCTAAGGCCGGCGGCCATGCTATCTTTGCCACTTAAGCCCATACTTAAGGGTTCCTTCTTGAAATGCATGGGCATGGGCCATGTGTTTGGCATCAATAATGCTGCCATTGGCAGTCATTAATTTTAAAGGCTTCATTTCGGCCAGCTTCTCATTCATCATGGCCTGACGTTTCATGGCCTCTTCCTTTTCACGCATGACATCTTTTTTCTTAAAACGCCGGCGTCTACGCAAAAACGAGCCATTATCGAACATATTATAGGAATCGGGATCCAAAGTCCAGTAGGAACCTTTGCCGGGCTTCTTATCATCACGTGCCACTTTCACAAAACACTCATTCAAGCTGAGATTGTGGCGTATGGAGTTTTGCCAGCCTTGTTTATTGTCTCTGTAGTAAGGAAAACGTTCCATTATGTATTGATAGATACCATTGAGGGTGACTTTTTTGTCACTGGAATTTTGTATGGCCATGGCAATCAGAGCAATGTATGAATAGGGCGGTTTGACGATCTCTTTGTTCTGATGAGGAGCACCCAAACCATAAGCAGATGCGGGGTACGAATAACGTGAATACTGATCGTAAGCATAATGAGCGGCGGCTGCTGCAGAGGCGGTTGTCATGGCACCGGCGGCTGTAGCCGCTGAAGCTGGATACCCGGCGGTCTGGGCATAGTGACGGGAAAACGAATTCTGATCGGCTGTGAATAAGTATGCTTCTCACTGTTCGCACACAAACACGCACACTTAAAATACCACTTAGTTAATATTTCTTTTTATTTTTCAATTTTTAATTTAATCCAAACGATTAACTTCAATTCTTTCTTTTTTCTCTCTTTTGTTTTATTCTTTTGATTTAATTAAACATTTTTACCGTTATATTTTTATTTGTTTACGAATATTTATTTATTTATTCCATAAATTCTTCATATTATTCACTCTCTGTTTCACTCTCTCTCTTTCTCTTTCGGGGATTTATTTTCATTCACAAGAAGAAATCTAGACTAGACAGGCTATAGATTAAGTGAAGTTTTATTTTTGTTTTCGTTTTTCAAGACGTTTATCAAACGTTTATTTATTTATTTATCTTTGCAAATTTATTTATTTTCTTTATTATTTTAAAATATACCACTGTGATGTAATAATAATAATAAGAATACACACAGATATCACACAGGCAATCACGTTTTCACTATGTGTGTGTGTGTGTATGTTTTTCTATTTATTTTTTTCTTCTTCTTCTTCGTTTTTTGTATTATTTTTTCAAATCGAACGATGCGTTCGCTTAAGTAACACGTCAGATACTGAAACTGTGACTGAAACAACATTCGTTATGAGTCAGTACGAATGCAGGAAAAATCTCCACCAGCACCCGCACTTTTGTAATACAAAAAAAGAACACGAGCACAAGCAACTCTAAGCACTACAGACACCAATACTGTTCCTGCTGCTGCTGCTGCTGCTACTATTACGCCAGCCAGCCAGCTAGCCAGCCAAACACAACACTCTGTGCTGTACGCACTTTACACAAATTGCAGAGCGCCCGTTAAACTGTAAGTGAAGTGTAGTATGAGAGATAAAGCATATGCCTGTGTGTATGTGTGTGTTTGTATTTGAAATGTTGTTGTTTTCATAGCACAATTTCACCACCAACATACAAAAACAAATTCTCTCTCCCTCCCTTGGGATTAGTACAATCTATTTGGGTTTTTGTGAATTCAACTCTTATGCCATAAGCAGGAAATGAGGAGAGCGTAGCGTATATTTGTTGTTTTTACTCCCTTAATAGTTGTATGTACAAACATACATACATACATATATATACATACATAAATTATGAAAGTGCCTACCGGAATATGGTGGCCATTCATGTTGAACGAAATCTGTTCTGTTCTGTTCTGATCTTTTTTACTCTCCGATTTCTATGCTATTCCCGCCTTTCTCTTGACTCTCTTAAAATTTATAATGAAAGCGTGTGTATGTAGGTTTGTTTGGTTGTGTATGTGAGAGCGTTAAGTAGTGGTGTTTATGTGTGAGGTATTTAGTAAGACCATAAACAATAACTCTTGGCCCAATACATATGTATTCTCCTTTACTCAGCTACTATTCCAACAACGTTTAACTGTGTAATGTTTTTCTCCCACCAGTATGTAAACAATTCCGAAATTTGTTGTTTTTTGTTGTGTTTTGTCCCTAATTTACCTGATATTTCTCGTTTGTTTCGTTTTCTTTTCTAAACTTTAGCTCCGCTTTTCTTGTACATACTCTCACTCTATCATGCTCTTGCTCTCTCCTTTCTCTTTCTTTCACTGTTTAATTTGTTGTTGCTTTGTGTACAGTGCATATGACTTTCTCTGGTTGCTGTTATTGTTTTTGGTGTTGCTTTAACCATAATATTAATGTTGGTTATAAAGCAAATGACCATCTCTGTTTTCATTGGTCATAGATGTGTGTGTGTATGTATATGTGTGTGTGTGAATTGTGTGTTTTTCTTTTACAGCATTAGTTATTCAAATTTATACTGTCGTCTCTCTAATTGGGGTTGCCAATCATTGATTATTTTAAGCTTGTTGTCGAATGACCTGGAAAACGACCTAAAATGCTGAGAAAAGTTTTGATGCCAATAATTAAAGTCCCACTTGATCTAGACTTTCGGCTCATTGTGATGTTACAATAAATATACGTGATATATTCCTAGGAAAGAACCCCGAATAAGTCAAAAACTTCCGAAAATGAAAACCGAATGTATGCCGCGGCCATTTCAAGGTAAGAGCCGAAGACACATAAGGTTAAAGCCAATCCCTTCTTCCTTTTGAGACCCACAGGACCTATGTAAGTCATTCGAGGCAATGCCTATATACATATATGCCAATGCGAATGTAAACGTGGCTTCGATTTCGTCCGATTTCCCTGTGCTCTTCTTATCCATACAATACAGGAGAGCCTAAAAATATTTTAAGTACCTTCCTGCTTTCAACGAAGTTAAGCCTCTCTTTATAGCAACTGGAGAGTACTCAATTTAACTGACTGGTAAAATATTGGAGATCATAAGCTACTCCTTGCAATTTCCAATGATATCCCTATGTACCGGAACCCATGCAAAAGTTGCCTTCGAATGATCCAAAATTTCCTCGTCAATTCCTCGGCATTCTTGGAGGATTATAAAGGTCGAGATGCAATTCGTTAGGGACATGACCGTAGTCTCACTATACGAGTAAATTAAGCCTCCAACTGACCTTCGACTGGAAAACAATAATGTGTGCACAGGATTCACCAAACGTAAGCACCATTAGGTAGAGCCTATACGTGATGGCAGTTCGAAGTCTTCTAATCTCTCTCACAGTGCCTTTAGCAGTCTAAAGCTCTATTGTCGTCCTCTTTATTTTCAATTTCCTTGGATTTTTAATGTACAGGCACACAGTCATATTAGATTTTCAAATAAATTATTTATACAATGGCAACTCTATCACAGAACAACAACTTTCTGGGTTTTTTGTTTAAGAGTACAAACAACTATCCATGCAGCTCTTCTCTACGGCGTTGATCCAAATTTCATTTTTACCCTTTAAACTGTGTTATTATACTCTGTTTATTTTATATTCTCTCTCTCTCTCGCTCGCTTTCTTTCTTACTCACTCTCTCTCTCTCTTTCTCTTTTTCACACACTCGCAAACACACCTCATGCACTGTAGCTGTGTTTAGTTGAAAAGGCATTCTTATTTCAAGTTTTTGGCTTTTCATTGCAAACAAAAACGTAAAGACAAACAAACAGACGGACAGAGAGATTCCAGGAGAATTATTTGCTTTTGGCTTTCGGTAGGGATTTATTGTTT
>QOCX01003797.1:0-16463 GCA_005959815.1 Sarcophaga bullata | reverse complement strand
CCGTGCTTACGTCAATCGGTCAATTGATGATCATTCTGGGTTGGTGTTGATCGAGTCAGGGGACATCCAAGTGGCTTTGTGGATGCGAGATGCTTTGAACCGGGTACCTACATTACCATCGCTCGCGGCCCGGCGAAATCGATCTGAGTCTCCATACCAATTGGGAGGTAGTGTTGCGTGGAGGCTGAAGTGTCCGACGTGGGGCAGAAGATACCTTTCCGGCCCCGACCTTCGCATTAATAATCTCCGAGGACGGATATGACGTCATGGGCCGGGGCAGCTGGACGATATACTGCCTGAGTTGTAGTGCGATACGGAGGCGTCCTTAACACATGTCCTTTCCCTCCGTCGGGGGTGAGCACAAATTAGGCTGATGTGTGTCTATTTTCTGCCCTGGGATGGCGGATTGGTGGGGCTATCTTTCGTTCACAGAGGTGTGAACCCAGAGGACAAGATGGCGAAGCCTTTACGTAACCACAATCGCATCAAAATTCTGCTTATCAACCATCTCAACATGGCAGCTGTAATACACATCGCAAGATGCTAGCCTTTTGCATCCTTGTCCTATCCATCGCATTTCCTGTATAGCAGTGATCGATCGATGCATTGCCGATCCTTAAATCCTTTTGGAGAATCTCAGCTGGCCCCGAAAGTACTCTAAAATATCTTGATTCAGAAGACTGGTACAAATATATTCTATTATATCTCTTCCTAACATATTTGTGTAAATAATGCTTCACATTATTGCTCGTTAAAATACCATTCTGAAAATGCTGCAGAAATTTTTGTTTGGTATTATCTGCGAAGACATCGGGCAGTTTATCTTATTTGTAATATGGTTCAAGAACAGTTTCAAATGGGAAGAAATACATCCTTGATGAATTTACATATTTATTTTCACCTTTCCATTCGAACCATTAACAAGTTGCACTCGATCTGCAGAGGGCTTGTACAAATCTAAACCAATAGAATTTCGAAAGAAAAAAGACTGTGATGCCAGTTTTAGCTTTCTACTTCCTGTAAATTTTATAAATGACTTCTACTTATTTTTTATTTTTTTATTAATATCTAATCAATATTGTCGTACTCTCATCTCAAACTGAGAGGTCCTCGCAGGCAGTGTATACAAAAAAGTTAAAAGTTTTTAACATATCGATGTATGTATTTATAAAGTCCTACGGAGCTTTGAACAGCTTGTGGTTTGTGGGCCTCATTGTGAGTACTATAGAAACAACTGGGAACCCAGCGTAATGAGGTGAACCAATTATAAATTGGAACAGCTTTGTTGTCATTTTGAAGTCATAACTAAAGAAGACTAGCTTCTTCCATGATCTTCGCAATCCTCGGGCCATAAATCATTGTACTAAATACAGCGTTCTAACCGAATCGGAAAGCTAAAAATGGCATACATTGTATCCAGACCAGCATAGGATTTGCCTGGTTCCAATTCTAAATCCTTAAATTAATTTTTCAAAAATCTTAGTTAAGAAAAAAACCTTCGAGATCTGAAGTATTCGAGGCTGTGCCTATTGGTTTATATTAAAAAACAAGAAACATTCCGAAAGACATCCCACATGTCTTAGATTTTTAATTTATCTTATTATTATTCATTATTTATTATTTATTATTTATTATTTATTATTTTATTATTATATAGTATCATACAAAAGATCAAATCAGTGTGCCTATTTATCTTCATGCAGCTGTTTTATGGGAAAATTTTGAAATATTTTCAATAGAAAGTTTCATTTTTGGAAATAGTTTCCTCACTTGTTTGCTTTGGCCAAAGATGCAATGTACCGGGGATATTTTCAGGTATTTTATATTATAATTACAAATAAATATTTTTCATTATTTTGATCCAGCATTCCGCAATAGGGAAGGGTTTCCTCTAAAATTTGTAATGTGTGATGGAGTAAAATGATCCACACTCACAATTTCATAGTTCCCAAGCAATATTTGTGCCGAATGTTTACTTCTCTGTCGCCGTAGTCTAGTTGGTAGTGTGTTGGCTTATTAGACGAAAGGCCAGGGTTCGAATCCCCGGTCGGTCAGACATGTAAAAACGGAATATGAAAAAAATATTTCTTCAGCGTTTCCTCTCAGCAGATTTCTGGCAAAAACGCTGAGAGTAAATAAAATTGCCACGAAAAGTTTTCTCAAAAAGTCTGTCGTTCGGAATCGACTTTAAACTGTAGGTCCCGCCATTCATTGTATAAAATTAACACACACAACATAAGTGGTGGGAAAAGCTAGGCCCAAATCCTGATTGAAAGGTTGTAATGACCAATTATGTTATGTATGTTCACTTCTCTCTGAACGTACTACTTTCAGCCTTGACCACTACTTTTGCCCTAATCCAGAAAATGTTCTTTTCTCCTTACAAATCTTATGCAAATTTTCGCGACAAAATAGGCTTATAAACCGAGCCTAAAACCTTTTGTAAATAAACATCTCAAACCTTGTCCAGTAATTCAAGATGTTGAATGATACATGTTACTCAGGCAGAAGCGCCAAAGAAAAGAGACAAAAGATCACAAATGTTAACCAAATCATTATTAAGAGTGTTATTCCCAACATTACATATTGTTTTTTGAAATATTTTTTAAAGAAACTGTATATACACTATAAAGGGATCAACTGCTGGTAAAATCTATTCTAATGCCAGTCGACACATGTTCATTATTGAAATTTCTCAAATATTGTTTGGTATGATTATTTATAAAAATGACCTGACAAAGATTAAACTTTGTAATCAAATGCACTATACATGGAGAACACAAAAAACAAATTCTTTATCGGCAACATATAGCAGGATTGAGTTGGGAACAATCTCCTCATTCTATTTGAATAGACATTATTACTGAAAAGGACATATTTTCTCTACATTCCATTATGCACCTGAATTTATTTCTCTTGTATTGGAAGGAAAATTTGTAATAAGTACATTTCCATCTTCACAATCTCACTCTAAAAATATACTTTCATTATTGGTTGGCCAAATATTCTTCGCTAATTCTTTCTCTTGCGACAAAACTCTGATGCGGTAAAATAAAATAATATTTAGCCACTGGAAAAGTTATTCTCAAAGAATCTTATGGATCGGGCGGCTTTAAACTGTAGTCCGCCACTTAAAGTTATAAATTAATTAAACTTATCACCCCAAAACGTATAGTATGTGAGGTGCAGAATCTACTGAGTTTTGCTACAGCTGACTTCTGGAATATGAATGTTAGGATAACATAGATCTTAAATTTATTTGTAATGCTATTGAGATTCTTGCAGTGTGTGTCAATTTTATTATATAGATGAATAAAATAGTTAAATCAATTTGTGATGCGTCATGACTTTATTTTCTTGAGAGGAATGTAACTATAGCATAGAACTCCATAAGTCGAAATGCTTATATTGGCATTCAAAGATAACGAATAATTGTACTGGTCTGATTGTTTAATTATGATAATTCGTTTAGAAATAAAATATCGAATTATGTTATATTATAATGTATCATGATAATGTACTACTAGAGATAAAAATAGATTATGAGGCTTAATAAGATGATTGAGAATTAAATTGTTTTTACGTTTATGTCGTATTTAGTATCTGAGGTTTAATTCTACTAAATTTAGATGTATACTAGATAAATAGGAAAATTCATTTCTGAATTTTACTCAATACTCGCAAACTAAATCGGCTGATATATAGCTACAGTATTCATATTATCGTCTTTCTAATACACCATGAACTTGTATGAAAATAAAGCAATCTTTCTTCGCAACTACAATGAATATTCTTTAGGATCCTCTTTAGGATGCTATTCGGCGCAATATAATCCTGCATATGTGGTGAATAAAGTCCTGCATATGTGGTTTATATCGACCACTATTCTAAACCAAGTGTATTTGAAGTCTACTATACCCGGTCAAATGCCAGTTACAAGCCTCAAATTATTTATCGAATGAAGGACATATGACTTAAATCATTTCTCATTGTAGATTTATTCAAGCAGAAGTTTAATTTGTTTCATAAATCCATGGTCGAGTAGGGTGTTTGCCTCTCTTTACATTTCTTTCAAGGAATACGCCTTATGGGGTTGGAATGTTAGCATACATAACATTAAGTACATAGACATTTAAACAATTCAGTCAGGATGGCAAATTTTCTTTAACTATCAGTAGTTTTTGCCAAAGGTCTGCTGATGAGGGGACTAACCCGTGGTCCTCGGACGTCTAATAAGCCGAATGCTATACAACGTGACTTCCAAGTCAGAGTACTTTATGTCCAAAGTTTTTATTATTCGTACTTGTATATTGTACATTGTATTACTATACATAGGTGTTCGTGGTATTAGGGGCCTTAATAAATAACTAAAATGATGTTATTTAACTAACAGGACTATATAGTTAGGTAACTTAACACTGGTTAATCGAATTTTTATTCATGATGCGCTTTACGGGTCGATTTTCGATAGCTTTCGTTATTTGTGACTGATTGTGTTATCAATCATGGCCTTTCACTCGTATTTACGACTCCTTTATTTTTCATCTGAGAAGTCGCCGTAGTCTTGTAGGTAGTGTGTAGGCTTATTAGACGTAAGGCCACGGTTCAAACCCCAGGTCAGCATCAAAAGAAAATCTGAAAATATTTCTTCGGCGACTTCCTCTCAGCAGATTTCTGTCAAAAACTCTGACAGCAAATGAAATTGCCATGAAAGATTTCTCAAAAATCTGTCGTTAGCAGTCGATATTATTCTATAGGTCCCGCTACTCATGAACAAATTAACGGACACAAAATAAGTGATTGGGAGAAGCTATGTCGTAATCCTGACTGAAAGGTTGTAATGATTTTACGCCTGGCAACTATGGTATCTGTTTATGTTGTTTTTGTATTTCATCTTATTCTTGTCATATTTTTGTACCGTACGATTCCTGTGTTTTTATCTGTTTGTTATATCTTAATTTGATTTACTGTTTATATTGTTAATTCAATATTTTTTATATAAAAATATTTGAGGTTTTAGTAAGTCTTTTGCAGTGTGGATAAAGTGGATAAAAATGCTTCAAGTTAAGGGCTCCATATCGAAAGTAATTTTATGGGTACACATTGTTTATAACAGCACCATCTTGATATTTCAATATTGCACTAAACGAATGTTTTACCAACACAAAAAGATTTAATGATTTCTAATAAGAGGGACGAATAAATTGTTATAAAAATTCATCAAAATTTTGAATTCCACTTTTTTTAAATTTGTGTTATCCTCGCAAAATACCTTTAATACCGAATTATTGTGTTCAATGTATTCCCTGTACACTGATTAATATTTCTAATTAAGTCTGGCGGTTGAATGTGTACAGTAGCATATTTATACGTTTAAAGCACTTTATAACTCTGGTATTGCTGATTGGAGAAGAATAAAGGAAAACAGTTGTTGGCCAGCATGCTTTCGACAATATTTTCTATAGCGCTTTATATTTTTTTTTACCACAAATACTTTTTTCTAACACCTAGTTTGTAGTTTTAAGTTACAGTTACTATATTTTATATTAGTCACTATCTCTGCTATATAATAAAAAACAAAATTTTATTGTTTTCCTATAAGAAACTGAAAATATATGTGACAACTTTGTATCTTATGATAATCTGGTAGCATTGTAGAGAATTAAATAAGAACTACTCACTCTTTGTTAAAACATCAGCGACAACGGTTGTTTTAATTAAAACAATTTTGGCGACGATGATCCTAGCAACAGAAGAAAAAGTAATTGCATTCTCTACAGTACAAATGCAATAAATAATAAAAAAAAAATAAAGCTACATACACACTTTTAAAAGGTTGATAAAAAATTGTCACAATATGGGGAACGAGGATGCCGTTTCTGGGTCAACACACAAATAATATGGGAGTTTTTTTAATTTTGAGCATTTTGATGCTAAGAAGACATCATGGTCTAGATGGATCAAACGTTTTGAGACTCGTCTAATTCAAAGACGAGTACAACAAAGCAAAATATTGGCATCTACTGATTAATTTTATTGGGTCTGACACTTACAATAGTTTTCGGAATTCTTAAATAAATCTATTGAATATTGTGGTTACCTATTAACAAGGACGGTATACAGAGTATGAAAACAAAAATAGAAGTCATTCAGAATATTAAACAACCACAAAATAAAGATGAAGTCCGTGCTTTTCTGGGCTTAATAAATTATTATGGCAGATTTGTAAAAAATTTTAGTGACATTGTATACCCTCTCCATTGATTATTACAAAACGACGTAAAATTTGAATTCAACAAAAAACGCAAAAAGGCATTTGAGGAGATTAAGGAGCAAATGCAATCCGGCATCATTTTAACACATTATGATCCAAAACTATCATTGCTGTTAGCGGTAGACGCGAGTCCGTCTGGTGTTGGGACTGTGCTTAGCCATGTTTACGACGATGGAACTGAGATACCTATACAGTTTGCATCGCAGACGATTAGTAAAGTCCAACATCGATACTCCCAGATCGATCGAGAGGCTTACGCAATTATCTTTGTTTTTCGTAAGTTTTATAATTATTTATGTGGTAGAAAGTTCTCTCTAATTACAGATAACCGATTGGTATCGCAAATATTTTCACCGAGCAAAGGTCTACCGGTGCATTCCGCTACAATAATGCAACACTACGCGTTGTTCTTAGAGCAATTTGACTACGACAATAAATGCAAAAGAAAACGTTCATGCTGATGCGGTGTCGTGCATTCTGAACCCTGATATACGCAAATTTGTTGATGAAGTTCGTTTGTTATTGAAAAAGAAATGATTGAAAACATGCCCGTGATCCTAGAGGAACTTAAAAAACAAACACAAGCAGATGATAAAGTAAAAAACTTAGTAAAATGTTTAGAGTTGGGTCGAGAAAGTGAACCTAAAGACTGTTTAATAAGTGGCATAGCATAAGGATTTATATACTAAAACCGCACATTTTGGTATATCCCGGATGAAATGTTTGGCACGATCATATGTTTGGTGGCACCAAATGGATAAAGATATTGAGACGATAATATCCAAATGTGAATTTTGTCAATCGACATGGACCTCTCCGTAAGTTATGGAAAGAGTTGACATTTATTTCAGGTAAGCTTTTTTTAAATTTAAAATTAGCGATTTCTATACACTACCTTTGCGTAAGGATGATGGTTTTTGGCACTCGTAAGTGTCCCATAACGGTTTTTAAAAAAATTCTAATTTTGTACCCTAAATTTTGATAATTAAAAATATTCGATAAAACAACTAACGATAACGATAACGATAGATTAACCCACAAATCAGAAAGGGCAGAGAGAAGTATCAATAACATTAAACCATTTTTTTTTAAAGGATCTCAAAAGAAAAATTGTATAGTAATCAGATTGATATTAGTAATAGAGCTTAAAATTTTTCGGTAATACGAAAAGTTAAACTGGCTGCACAACGTTTGTCAGTTATATTATTTTAAATAATGTCTTGATAATGATTCAATAACATATTCGGTAGTTTAAAACGGTATATATTTGTACAAGTCGCCTTGTGTTCGATCATTTGTGGAGCCACTCACAGCAAAGGCCGCTTGAACGACCATCCGTTTCCAAAAGATTTCAAATACAGGATGCGAAAATTTATTATTATTTGTAGGATTAAATCAATTATTTCGTTTGTTAATATATTTCTTTTGTTTAATTTCAGCAAGAAATACAAAAATTTAAATGGCATGGCAATGTTAAATTGATAACACAGAAACCACAATAGATAATAGGTGGAGAGAGATGAGGCAATATCCCAATTATAAGAAGAATATGATGAAGTCAAGAGCGACTTGATGTATCGAACTTTCGTGCCATTAGTATTTTCAAAGAGTATGCTTTAGAATATATATGCGGTTATATCATTCGAAAGTCGAACATTAGAGAATATCAATGTCATGAAAGTACATTTTCATTGGTCAACCATGTATCAAAAGGTTACCTGACGAAGCCGGACACGGCATTGGTGGGAAAAATAAAAGCACCAGAGGAAATTTTTCACAAGATAAATTTACTTGAAATCTCAGATAGCAAAAATATTTTTAAAGGTAGACAAAGGTAAAAGTAAACTTATTGATGTTGCCGATGAAATAATAAATTTGATTTTTAAGTGTCAAATTAATTTTGTAAATAAACATCTAAAAATTCAAAAGGCAAAATAGAAAATAATAGACTGCAAATATTTTTTAAACACTAACACAAAACGTAAATAAAGTTTTAGCAATTTAGAATAGATTTTTGGCAAATAAGTAACATATCCATTCACATAACAATAATTCACATAAAATAACCAGTTCCATCAGTAAGATAAAACTGGTTTTAGACAAGTAACAGGTTGCAACTCTCTTCTTTCTTGTTTAAGCACGTTGGAAAGTACCGCGCTGAGCCGTTTGAAATTCAATTTCTCTTTGTCTTTTATTTATTTTTTTTAAAAATACCTTCATGGTGAACATTAAATAGGTGATTTTAACGTCACAACCATCCCAAAGAAAACAAATTTGCCCTTTGTTTTTATTAAAAAAAATAAATTTTGTATATTTTAATTAAATATCCTTATTAATCCACAATTTTGTGTGCCACCGCCTTACAAGTGGTTCTAACAACAACAATTGCTTTGTTTGTTAATCCTTCTGAAATTGTTCTGTAGACTTTGTAACGGAGATCTATAACCCACGATTAGCTTCACACGCAAACGCGTCTTCACCAACGACTGACTTAACTTCTACTCGACCTCTGCATGCTTTACCTTGCCTTTTATATAGCGACGTAAACAGTCTGATGAATGTTCTCGTAGGCGAACGTTTTGGTCTTCACCTCCTCGAGAATTCTATGAATGTAAACATCGTTGTTTACATTCATTTATGCTTTCTTGTTTGTTGTTTTTGCATCTTGTTTATCCCCTTTTTTGTTATACTGATGTTGTTGTTTTATTTTTGTTTATTTTGTAATCAAGCAAACTATTCTGTTGTTTTATTTTTGTAGCTTTTGTTTAACATTTTAATGTTAAAAAACTTTACACCATTTCCACTTTCGTAGCAATATACTATAAATTATTTACGTACAGTCTAGTGCCTCCAAAATTGTAAAAACTATTGCTAACACTTTGGATAAGACAGTCGATCAAAAACTGTTCAAAAGCATTACCAGTAAACGCTTATGCAAGAAGAGTTCCCCTTTGATATCTGAGACTAGCATTTAAAAAAGGGATAGACTTCTAGAAAAAAGATTTTTTACGGAAGAAAGTAAGTTCAATTGACCCAAAGAATATTGTTCCAACAGTAAAACATGGTGGTGGTAACGTAATGTCTGGGGAGCCATAGCAGCGTCTGTAGTTGGCCAATCTTTATAGTTAGCATTATGGATTGATACTATTATAAACAGCTATTAAAATGTAATTTACAGCCATCTGTTGATTTGTTGGGTTCTGGACAGCATTGGATTACCGACAGGACAACGATCACAAAGATACAACGCATATTGTTGGAGATTTGGTGCTTTATAATGCATTAAGCCAGTCAAAAAAATCAATCCCCTCAAAATCGCCCCCAATTGAGCAAGCCGTTCGGTATATTTGAAAAGAAAAATTGATCCAGCTGATGTAATCAACATGTTATCCTTAAAACAAGCCTTAACAAAGAGCCTGGCTCAAATAATTTCTGCTATGACTGAAAATCTAATCGAATCAATGTCAAGACATCTGCAGCAGTAATTGATGTAAATGGTGGGCGACAAAATAATGATTTAATAAAAAACTCTTATTTCACATTTCGATAAATAAATATATTGTACGTATGAACACTTTTGTCTTCCTTCCATTTTTAGTTTTTTTTTCCTATTTTTAAATTTTTGCAAAGTACAAATTTTGGTAATGCTTTTGAAGAATCAAGTCCATGACCGTATATTATTTTGTAATTGCATTGTTGCACTTATTTTTACCAACAAAACATATAAAAGTATCGTAATGACTGTATTTACGCTTAAATAAAACATAATTTTGTTTATTTAGAATGCAAAAACGGACGGCAATCAGGGGACATTTGAAAAATTGCTTCATTCTCCTTTACTGGTGGCTATAACACAATAACAAACTACCAAGGATTTTGCAAAGGTATTGAACATGAAGTATTGTCCATATAGCAACACTATACCCATTCCCAGAACAGACTACTCAACTTTTTTTGAATTTCACCTCTTTGTTATATTCGAAAGAAGCTGTTATCTATGATTTCTTACGAATCCTGTAAATGGAAAACACTTTGTCTCAAAACGTTTATTATAGTTTTCAAAACAACACTTGCTTATCACATTTACTTTTTCACTTTAATTTAATTGAGAAACATAATAAAATAAAGCCTGTCGTGATGCCACCTTTTTGCCTACTTGTCTAAAACTCCAATTTTTCGCCCATTATCATGTTAATTAAATGTAATTAATGAAGTAAACCTTAAGAGGCATACACAATAACAAACTACCAAGATTTTGCAAAGTATTGAACATGAAGTATTGTCCATATAGCAACACTATACCATTCCCAGAACAAGACTACTCAACTTTTTTTTTGAATTCCATCCTCTTTTGTTATATTCGAAAAGAGCTGTTATCTTAGTTTCTTACGAATCCTGTAAATGGAAAACACTTTGTCTCAAAACGTTTATTATATGTTTCAAAATACAAACTTTGCTTATCACATTTACTTTTTCACTTTAATTAATTGAGAAACATAATAAAATAAAGTCTGTCGTGATGCCACCTTTTGCTACTTGTCTAAACTCCAATTTTTTCGCCATTATCTGTTAATTAAATTTTCTAATTATGATTAAACCTAGTTTTCGAATCTTAGTACAAAAATATAAGAAATACTTCCGATTATAACTACTTCCGATTATAACTAGGATTATATTCAGATTTGGCGAGAGCCGAGAGAGATTAGGTTTAGACGAACTTGGCCATTAAATGTCCGGGAATAGAAACATACGCACATACATTCATAATTGGCCATTACAGTCAGGATTACGGCCTAGCCTCTCACTCCACTTGTGTTGTGTGTGTTAATTTTATACATGAGTAGCGAGACCTACAGTTTAAAGTCCACTCCGAACGACAGATTTTTGAGAAATTTTTCATGGTAATTTTATTTACTCTCAGAGTTTTTGCCAGAAATCTGCTGAGAGGAAGCCGCCGAAGAAATATTTTTTTCATATTTCGTTTTTGATGCCTGACCGGCGATTCGAACCCTGGCCTTTCGTCTAATAAGCCAACACACTACCTATTAGACTACGAGAATAGGAACTTCGTCAGAAATACTTTGATGCAGTTCGTTGCAGTGTAACAACTCAACGTACCTTTGAGGCGAGTTCGGCCATAGTAATTCCACATCTTATGTTTCGGATAAGTTCTCCTAAGTTTAATCAAACCAGCAGATAGATTTTATTATACGTAAAAGCACGTAGAAAACATGAATTTCTACTGTTGATTACAATGGTCAAAATACAAAGCATGAGAATGCTGTAAGCAAACAGGATAAGAACAACATGATTTTTATTTTTGATGACTGATGGAACTTAAAAAGATAACACAATTACCCGTCTTAAGTGTTATAGAAACTTTTTCTCTTATTAAACTTAAGGGGATATAAGTTCAAAAATAACAATCTCTCAGAATAGTAAATGTAGTACAAAAAGGCCATTGAATGAAACAATTATTGTTCCGATCGATTTATTAGATATTTAGAAAGCTTTTGATAAAGTGTAATACAAATATCGAATGTCAAATCGCAGTTCATACAATCTTTAGGGCCCTTGTTACAACTTGCCTTTAACTATAGGCAGAATTTTAAAGGGAAGATAATTTCTTTTTCATTATTATAAGTACACAGTAAAGTAAAAGTGAACGTTAAGCTGAAGGGAAGATCATTCTACCTGTAACTTCTACAGTTAAGTTTAGCTTTAAACTTTCCATATATTAACAATATGGCAACTTCAAATATAAATAAAATGATCAAAAAGAAAGCACGTTGTTGCCACTGCGTTTTTTATTAACTTGTTTAATTTTGCAAAAGTTGTCGGTATTGTTCCGGCACAGCCATAATTTAAAACAGTTATCTTTATTTTATCATATGGCTTTAATAAAGAAATAAAGTTAAAGATAACTTTAAAGTTCAGTTTAGCTAAAGTTACCTTACACTAAAGCGAACTTTAATGGCCCTAATGGTCATTATTAAACCGTTAACCGTTAAACTTTAGCTAAAGGGAACTTTAAAGTTACCTTTAACTTATTTTTATTATTACAACTTACAGATAAAATAACGTTAACATTTCAAAAAATATGGCAATGTCGGAGCAATGCTTATAAAACTGTACACTTAAGCAAGTTTTTTTAATCTCAGTGGCAACGACAGGCTTCTTTTTTTTTGCTGTTTTTGCTCATTTTGTTTCTATTACAAGTTGCCATATTGAAAATAATGGATAATATGGCAAGTTCGGACATAAATTTAACTTTAAAAGTTGACGGAAGGATGATCCTCCTTTTAGCTTAACGCTTACTTCTATCTTATTGGCCACTTATAATGACGAAAAAACAATTTATCTGCCAGTTAAAATCTTCCCTTTTAGTTAGCGGCAAGTTTTAATAATGACCCTTACTGTGTCTGCTGGAAAAATGCTTACAAATGTGAAAAATTAAAGTGAATTAACAAAATGAATTCAACTACAGCACATAAATCGCTCTAGTAAAACCGTTAATAAATCCAATACGTACATCTTCCCCAAGTATTTTGATTTTTTACAAAAATTAGTAGGGTTCATATTAGATAACTTCGATGTTTTTATATTTTTATTTATAGAATTGCAATAAGATATAAATTATAGTACAATATTTATATTAGAATATTTAATTGCAAATAAAAATAAACTTCAATTCAATAACTTAATTTTATAATGACTAAATTCCAAAGACAATCTATGCTTTACAAAATTTATTAAAATTCGTTTAGTTCTGTAGTTTGATGACGCAAATGTTAATATTTTCAAAATGACATATGTAGGTATGTTTATGTCACATCATCATATGTTTGCAAAGTAACTTTTAATTACTCTTTGGTATTTGATCTTAAAATAAATTAAGTGAATTTATTTATTTCTTTTCATCTGTCACCACCACTCAAAATCATAAAATTAAAATTTCAATTAAATTGTCAGCCACCCAAACTACTCCAAAGAATTTCTTTTATTTTCTGTATTTTATCTAAAATTTCATATCCTAAGGCTTATCTATTAGGTTAAATTAATTGTACGCAATGAAATAATTAGGTTTGAGTTGTCTAATTAATTCTTGCTAATACAGAATAAAACTATACTTTAAGTTATATTTGGTATGTAAACATACATGTTTGTAATGGAAAATTTACATGTTTGATATGTTTTAATTTTACTTGAAAGCTTTTTCCATTTTTAAAATTAAGTGAATATCTATGTTCATGAGGGAATCATTTGTCTGTCACTTAAGTCACTTAAATAACAATTTTTTTCATTTGCCAGAAGAAAATAAAAATAATACCTAACTAAATCTAAAAATCTATGTGAAATATTGTTACCGACTATTGACGACGCTAAAATCAAAGAAACCAACCATAGATATCCATCCACACACATATTTTAATAATTTTTGATAAAAAAAAACTCAGTTTTTAATTTAAATAATATTTTTATAGTATTTATCGTCATATGAATTTTTACGAAACCTAAGTTACATTAAAAATATGATAAAAGAGCAAACAAAAAAATTAAATGACAATGCTTTCACATAAAAAATCAATCCAATTGATCACACAGGAACTTTGTTACGACTTTTTTAAAATTATATGACGATATGTATCAGAGATCAGCAATGAATCACTTTTTCGCTACTCATAAGTACTCATGAAATTTTTTGAAAATGAGTCAATAGTAATGAAATTTAACGTTGATTTAAAAGCACGAGGTGCAATGAGTATGAGTACAGGTTGACATCGAACTCATAACATTCGAAATATGTTTGATTCATACGCCTACGCATTCAGATTCATAAATTTAGAAAAATACTTATGATACTCATAAATGATTCGTGTGATTCGAATCATTTATCAAAATTTCAGTCTTAGTTATTGTTGCATTTACAACAAAAGAAAAAAGACTACTAACTACTTAACTAACTGAACATCTTAGGCTAGGTAGTTACTCGGGTGTATTTAATTTTTTTATTTTGTCGCATAGTGTTATTATTTATTTTTTTTATTTTTTTATTTTTATAAAATACTTAAAAACAAAAAGGTAAGAATAGTAACTAAATTTAGGCTCGATCTCTAAATAAGTTTCAACAATATTTTTATTATATTTAAATTATTTCACTTTCAATTAAAATAAAAGTTATATGCATATAATTATATCAACTACAAATTCGTTAGACAGTCAAACCCAAATATCATTGACTGATACTGGCGGTCGTTGTCGCTCCCCCAGTTTCGGCTCTGAATTTATTCATTTGGGACTTTAATTAACCTTTTGACCTCTTTTTATCAGAACACAAGCTGTTAATGTAAAATGTACATTCTTTAAAAAAGTTTTGAATGCATAAAAATATTGTATCTTAAACTTTCTCTAGGTCCAATAAATCTGCCTTTTTAGTGTGATTTGTATTGGTGTTTGCGTTTTTGTTTACAATTTCATTAACTCTTCTGTTTTGGGTTCTTCAATAGGACCACCTTACATTACTTTTTGGGTCTCAGATTTTGCCGGCTTTCTTACTTACAAATAAATAAAATAAGCAGGTCTACAATATTCACATAATTGCCTTCTGTTCCACATCTTTCACATTGGTCGAATTTTCGAATTTTTAAAATTTCTTTTTTAAAATACTTTCTAATACGCACTAAGAAGACGCACAAATAAAATGAAATGCTAACAAAATGCAGTAGTTGTGCACCAGAGATTAGAAATGAATCTCTTTTTCGCTACTTATAAGTACTCAAAAAATTTTGAGTATGAGTGAGTCAACAGTATTGAAATTTAACTACTCGGATTCATTCGTACTCACTACAACGTTGACATCGAACTTATAACATTTGAAATATGTTCTATTCACCCGCCTAATCATTCAAATTTATAGATTTAGAAAAATACTTACATTCATCAAATCATTCATCAAAATTTACAGTCTTAGTTCTTGTTGCATTTACAACAAAAGAAAAAATACTTACAAGCAAAAAACACAGAGCAGCAAACAGAGCAAACACACTACCTTCTAGTGAGTATTGTAGTGTTCGTAAGCGATTCATACTTATTTTGTGATTCTTGGCTATGTGAAGTCATGGAGAGTAGAAATCGAAAACATCATGCGTAGTGTTAAGTATGAGTATGATGAGTACTTCAAAATTTGAATATGACTAGTATGAGTATGATATTAAAATAAGTATGAATGCGTAAGAGTATTCAAAAAGATGGGTATGATTCGAATCTACTCATCTTGCACATCAGAAGTAAACAAACTTATAATTCGGTAAAGGTTTGTATTTAAAAATGTTTAAAAGTTGATTGGATATGTTTCTTATTTATATGATGATATGAGGCTTAAGAAATTATAAAAATAAATGTACCTCGTTACCTGGCTAATAAATAAGTGGTTTATAGCATCCCTAACAATAAAATTACAACCACATAAAACAACATTCACTAACAACATTCAATATCTATGAAAATGTTAGTTTGAGTTTATGAATAAAAGTGTTTTTGAGTGACTTATAAGGGAAAAGTCAAAAGTGTTAAAAAGCGATTGTATGCTAAAAACTTACAATAAGGCTTTTTTTGATGAATGTGGGTATTAGTGCTTTCGTTGTTGGTATTTAAATCGTCTGATGTTGTTGAGGCTGTCGTTTTCAATAGAGAGTTTTAAAACCAAAATTGTGCTTTTATAAGAGAACAAAGTGCCGGATGGGTGCAGCGTGGTTAACTGGTTTTCATTGAGATAATAATTTATGTCCTTAAAGAAAATCTGAAAAAAAAAAATTCCGGAAATGCTGAATTTATAAACTTCCTCCACTTTTCTATATGACAATGACCCGAAACATGCACCTCAAATTGTACATATGTATGTGGCTTACATACAATGTTACGTTCTATTTTTATTAATTTTTTACGTATTTACAGTAAATGCTGAGTTGGATGTATTGTTGTCGCTTGTATCTGCTGTGTGTAAATCCAATAAAAAACTTTCATTTTCCAACGAGATTCGCTTAATGTTATTTAGATGGAAGACAGCTTAATATTTTAGCAGTCATCATTACTTGGTGCAATTACTATTATTATTGTGGCAGCAGCCTACAACAATAAAAACAAAACAACCGGGTATTGTGTTTGTGTTTATATGGCTCTAAATGGCAAA
>QOCX01003796.1:2916-16471 GCA_005959815.1 Sarcophaga bullata | reverse complement strand
TCGATGTCTGTCCTCATCTATAATTGCTTGCAACTACTCAGGGTGCTTAAAAATTATTCAAAGCTAGCAACTCTAGGGTCCAGGTTATAGGCATATCGTTTATTTATGAAATAACCATACCCATTACAAAATTTAGGTATTCCAATTGCCACAGTTAAATTTGGTATTCTTAACTTGTTTTACAGTAGGTTCAAGTTTGTTGATAGCAGGAAGAAGAAGAATACGTGTAATATATTCAGATCCTGCTGGTGTTGCAAGCATAAATAGAGGAGCTGCTCCATTCCATACATGTATGGCTGGATTGCTTGTAGCACAACTGCAATTTCCTTAACAGAAAGTATTCCATCAAAAAAACCATTGGCTGGCCTGCCAAGAACCTATCTTGGAAATTGAGCCCATGGTAACTTTGCTCTTCCAAGCGAAAATCTATGCCGTCGAAAGATGTGCTCAATTCAACTTGAATAGAAGGGACAAGATATTATGAAACTGATTCGGTAAACTGACTCGACTGGGTAGCAAAATAAGATTACCATCTGCCGGTTTTCAGTTGATGTTGAAATTCTCTGCAATAATCAAGATAAGCTTGTGAGGGGGGGAGCTTCCACACCGTAGATGGGACCAGGAGATTTCTGTGGAGTGGAAACTGGAAAAAAGTGAAAAAAAAATTCAAGTCCAAGCAAGTGATTGTGAAGCTTTCAAAAGTTTTGTTTAGAAATTACATTCAAACATACCTAATTGGTCACTGCAACCCTTCAGTAAGGATCACTTATGTTGTGCGAAAGTGGGGGGACCTACAGTTTAAATTCGATTCCGAAAGAAACTTTTCATTGCAATTTCATTTCACGCTCAGAGATTTTGAGAGAGCACAGTGGATGGTATGGTCGCTCTTCGCGAAAATAATAATAAAAACAATCAAAACGCTGCTATTGCCTTGGGGATTGGTTTTTAACCTTCCGTTATATGTCATCCTTAACTGAACTTTCCAAAATAAAGATTGGTGTTGTGTTGTGTTGGTCCCTTGAGAGAATTTTTGATTCATGGTTAGGTGTCTAACCTACGTGATAGGCTTAAAGTCATTTTAATACGGCAACTTTTCTGCTCTAACAATAAAGTTGAGTAAATCTGTGACCAAGAATAAATTGCTTGGAATTGTTACATACATACGTAGGCTTTACAACTCTCAGCCAGGGTTAGAATCTAGCTTCTCACACCACTTAGGTTGTTTGTCATGAGTAGTGTTACCTTACAGTTTAAAGTGCATTCCATACGATAGATTTGTAGAGACACTAAATGCACGATATTTTTTTGCATCGTCTGTAAACTTATTTTCAGTACTGCTACAATATTAGTTGTACGTTCTTTATAATACAAAATCTTATATTTATTATGGATTATTTATTATTATTTTAATTTTAATTTTAATTATTAATTTAGAAATATTTTTAAATGTATTCATATGTACAATACTTAACAATTTTAATGTTTATAACAACCTAATGTGCTTGATTTAGAAGAAAAAAAAAAGGTTATTATTACTCATCATATCATATCATATCATATCATATCATATCCTATGATTGATTTGTTTAAACAATTTCATGTTATGTTTACAAAGTTTTTTCTATTTTTATTTTTTTTTATTTCTTATGCTTATTGTTTAAAGAGTAGTTTTATGAATTTTAAGTTTTCTTTTATGTTTACGAGTGTGGTTGTTTAAAATAAAAAAAATAAAAATAAAAAGAAAATTTTTTTTTGCAGGAAAATGGAAAAATGGAGGGTAGTGATTGAGAAAAAAAAATTCTGATTTTCTATGTTTCCTTTTACAAAGCTAGTGTAACCAGGAACAGTGGGCTGGTTTATATTACACAATATTTACAATGAAGAAGCTGAATAGCCGTAACTTTAAAATTAAAAATTTATTTTCTTTTGGGAAGAGTTATTATAATGACAGACATACTATCAGTTTTATTGTGTGATGGTGGTGTTGGTAGTAGTGGTGGTGGTTGCATTCATGGTGATAACGTGAGTTACTTAATGATTTTTTTTTCTTTTTGAAATAAATTTTAAATTTCAAAGCTTATTGTTTGTTTGTGTTTGTTTGTGTTGTTGTAATTTTGACAGTAAAACTAAGCTTGTTAGGCCAAAAATGTCAAATAAATTATGGTTTTACTGTCTTTGGTTCGTGAAGTGCTTGGAATTTTTTTGTTGTTGTTCTTGTTGTTAAATGTTTAAAATATTTTTATAATGTTGTTGTAAAACAAAAAAAAAAAAAAAAAAAAAAAAAAAAAAAACAATGTGGAAACAAAAGTAACAGTTTTTTGTTTTTTTCCTTGTTTTAATTTTTTTTTTTTATTTTTAAATTAAAAGAAGACAAAGAAAAATTCTAAGCACAATAAACTGTTCGATTGTTTTTTGGATTTTCTTTCATTAAATTCATAGCGCATAACACCAAAAATTATGCATTTTCATCAACACGCAGATATTATTGCTCGCAGCCACTTATATTTTTGTTCATATTCATTGCATTTCATTTAATTTTTATTTAATTATGTTGAATTTTTATTAATTTTTTTATATCGATTATCTGTTAAATTTTGATATTTTATTTTTTTTTTGTTGTTGTTGTGTTTATTTTTGTTAAATTTTCTTGTTTCATGGTAATGCAGGTTTAACTGCCGTTTGAGAAAAAACAAATTGTTTTATAAACATTTTCTTATTTTCCAAAAAACCTTATTATCATATTTTAATTTAAAGCTTTTCCAATGAAAATCTTTAAAAATTTTTAATTCATTTCCTTTGTTTTGGAAAATTCCATTTTCTATGTTTATAAACCATTCGCTTTGTGTCATGAGTTTGAGGTGTAAATCTGTTCAAATTTTATTTTTTTTTTTGGTTTTTTTTTCAATTTCAATTGGTTTTGTTTTTGTAGTTTTTGTTGTTGTTGTTGTTTCATTCTTTTTTGCGAATTTTTTTTTTTAGTTGTTCATTCTTTGAAACCAATTCCTTCAAAAAGGCTTTCAAAATCAGCCTTAAAATCTTTTCTCTTCTTGTTTTTTTCATTTGTTTTGGAAAATGTTCTAAAGGGTTATTCTATTGGTTTGGTAAATAATAATTAACGGGAATATTTAATTGTATTTGTTTAAAGGATATTAAAGAAGAAGAAGTACAGGAAAACCTTAAAAATTATTTTAGAAGACTAAACTTTGAGATCCAAGAGTGTCCAATGCATCTTGAAACAGTCACTGTTTGGTGTAGATTTTAGGCCTGCGATGTCATTGTTTCATACCTCTTTGGGAAAGAAGTTGCCCTAGCTATCATTATCAATGCCAAGCACTAGATGAGAAGGCCTTGTAGTCTTATCTTGATAATGAAGCAGGAGAGAATGAGAATTCTGCTGTCATTAAGTATAAGAAAGTGAATTCAGTGGTTTTGTATCGTCCTTTCGGCGTTTTGCTTCAGAATCGATCAAAAGCGATACTAAAAGAACAGCCACAGAACTTTACAAATTTAAAAGGTACTCAGGAAAAGTTTGAGCTTAACCCGCCATCACATACTGGTTCCATAGTAGAGGCAACCTTATGTACTTTGCAGTGCTTATGTTTGGTGGACAAATGCCAATACATCTGTATACTGCTGAATAGAGCACACAGACAAGCTGTTGTCTTGATCACTACTGGACTGATGGACTGTTGCGACTCTCACAGACTTACATATGAAATTAGTCACTACAACCCTTTAGTCAGGACAACTACCTCAATTTTTGCACTACTTATGTTGTGTGTGTGTTAATTTTACCCATAAGGGGAGGCATCTGCAATTGAAAGTCGATTTCGAACTACACATTTTTTTTTTAGAAACTTTTCTTGTTTCTGGTGAGAGGAAGTTGCCAAAGAAATGTATTTTCAGATTTCGTTTTGTTGGAGATGGCTGAACTGGGGTTTGAACCGGTGCTTCACCTCTAATAAGTCAACACAGTATATTCTTTAGGGGAGGTGAAAAACACTACCTTTTATGTGATGTTGTAGTCTATGACTCTTTCCAAGAAGAAGTTGTTTCTTAAGTCTCTTAATTTCAGTCTTCTTCCGCTTAAATTCTAGGTATCCTGTTTTTAATTAGAGACCAATTTAACCGAATATGTCACTGATAATCTCCACAATAGATTTTTACACATTTAACGCCAAAATTTTTTTTGAGTTCTTAATTTTTGGTTAACGAAGTCAATAATTTTAAGGTTTTTCTGTCTTCATCCAAGATGTTTATGCATTTCAAGTTTAATAACCATCAGAGTAAATGGGATTTTGGTTTGTTATTCGTGGCTTAAGGATTTATTAGGGGGGGGGGGGGTGTTTCTTTTACTATGGATTGTTTTGTTTTAATTAAAAATTTTTTATTTTAATTTTTTTTAATTTTTAAAATTTTTTTTTTAATTTTTTTTAAAATTTTTTTAAATTTTTTTTAAAATTTTTTTTATTATAATTTTTTAATTAAACTTATTGATTTTTATGGCAGTATTAAATTTGTCTTTATTTACTTAATTATTATTTTATTATTTTTTTTTTATTATTTATTATTAAATTTTTTTTTATTTATTTTTGCATATTATTTAATGTTTTCTAAGGAACCGTGATTGGGTCTTATCTGGGAATTTATCTCAAGGTAATAATAAAAACAATTTGTAAAAGTACCTTTTTAAAGTACCCTTTTTGGGGTTTATATATCCCCACCATGTGGCGAAAGGCTCAGACAACAGCAAAATAATTCTTTTCGAAACGGTTTTTATAGTCAATTCTGGACTCATTAATCCTCTGCTTTGTTTAACATTGTGAGATACAATTAGACATCACCAAGAGGTCTAAATGCCCTATGATGTTCAGATAAGACTGAAGAAGCATGGTTCATTATAAGAAGTACGCAGTGAGCTCATTACAATATCCAACCGCTGAACCATTTGAATGTTATTTTGTATAGAAAATTATTATGGCTAGGCAGTAGCATAGTTGGATACGTACTAATTATTATTTGCTAGGATACCTAATATCCAATTGCATCACACTGATACCAGATTGAGCCTTTGCTCCACGGCACAGAAGCCCTAAATATAAGATTGTATGGGAACTGAGGTAAACCAGTCCCTTTCTCTCAAGCAGAGACATGTGCGATCTAATATGTACTAATATGGGCCAGTGAATATTTTTTAATAAACTTAATATAAAGGAGGACATTTAAATTTCCTTTACTGATAGTCAAATGACAATAATGAATATGGCAATAGCTACCTAGAATATGGGCTTAAGGACATATACTGGCATATAAGAAGGAATAGTTGACTGTTAGTCGAATCGCACTTAGGCAAAATATTCCCCGGCGTACAGAATTAAGAATAATAAAATGAAAGTGAAGACATCCCAGGGGAGTTGGAATTATGGACTCTCCTGAAATATTATAAATGGAACGGAAATGTGAAAGAATAATCTCTCCAATAGAGTTAGATAGATAGAGAACTAGACCTAGACTAAAGTGGCACAACAGCTTAAATTGCAAGGACACTCTGAGGCAATACTGATGAGTAGAAAACCATGAGTGTATTAAGACTAAATAAAAAGGCGATTTTATGCCTTCCTATGCTTATATGGATGAGTGATTGATAATAATGAATGCAATGCCCAGGTATTAAATTTCCTTTATGGAGTATGCAATATCAAACAAATCTCATTTCAGACAAGTAAAGTGAAATATATTAAGGAAGCAAGAAGGATACAAGCTTCTTATAGGGATTGTGTATGAGAAATACTTTTTAAATACATCAACACAAGAAGACGATATGATTGTTAGGACATATGAAAATAGCTATGAGACGTTAATTTCTGATCTTTCAGTATACTTACTTTTACCTCATACTAGACAGGGTCTTGAAGCAGAGATTTAGAGGATGTCAGTTAAATTTTTGAGTTTGTCAAATAGACAATGAAATTCTGTGCTTATTTTCGTAAGTCTTTGTCATCAGAAAAGTAGGAATACATAGTCAATAAATCTCAATAACAACACAATATAGAAAGACTATGAAAGATTGTAAAGAAAAAACCAAATAACAATAACAAATCAGTAAAACAGTAAAGTTCTAGAAGTTGACAAATCTTACATAAATAATTGAAAACTAAAGGAATTGGTGTAAATTTAAAAGTTTTTAATACAATAATAATATTTTTATAAAATAAATTCATATTTAAATAAAACAAAAAAAAAAATTCTTTGTTAAACATTAAATAATTATTCTGGTAATTAATTTTCTAATATTTACAAAATATTTCATTTTTAATTTTAATTTTCTATTTTTTTAATTAAATTTAATTTTAAAAATGTTTATCTAAGGGTGCCTTTTTAATTAAAAACAATGGAAGAATGTGATTTTCCCATTTTTTTCTTATTTTCTTCTTTTCTTTTTGTGTTTGGTTTGTTTTAATTAATGGGTATGGGCATGGAATAGGTTTTATTAGGTTGATGGCATTTGTTTTTTAAAGGGGAAAAATTATATCATTTGGTTTTATTGTTGTTGTAATAAAAAATAATATTTTGGTTTTAAGATTTAAAAGTTTATGATTTTAAAAGGATTTTATTTTAAGTTTTTTGGGTTTAATGATTTTTTTTTTATGAAGTTTAGTTTTAGTTTTTTTTAAGTTTATTTTTTATTTTTATTTTTTAAGATAATTTAGGAAAGAAAAAAAAATATTTTTTTTTTAATTTATTTTTAAATTTAATTTTTTACTATTTTTTTTAAAAGGTTTTCTTATGATTTTTTTTTAGTTTTTAGTTGTTTTTTTTATTTAAGTTTTACGATTTTTTTTTTGGTGATTTTTTTTTAATTATTGTTTTTAAGCGTGTTTTTTTAAAGATTTTTTTTTGGTTTTTTTTTAGTTTTTAGTTGTTTTTTTGTTTTATTTAAAAATTTTCGTTATTAATTTAATAATTAACAAATTGATTTTATGATAAAACCAATAACAATAACCACCTCTCTCATATAGCTACGAGACAATAATATGTGGTGCTGATAGTAGTACAGCTATTGTAGCTAATATTGTGAACATTGTGAATATGATAAGGCACAGTCTGTCAACGACCATAGCGGCAAATTTCCAATCATTGGCTATATCATTTTCTTCATCTCCTTTTCGAAGCTATATTCGAAAATTCGAAAATTTTTATGGATTTTTTGTTTCGATGAGTGAAAATTTAGTGTGTTGATGGTGTATTGAATGTGCGAATTATTTTCAAGAGTGTATTAAAAAAGTGTGTGTTTTTAAAGTGTGAGTTAGTTAGTTAGTGTGAGGTCAAAGGTCATAAAAAGGAACAAAAAAAATTTTAAAAAAAGAATTAAAAATTGTTTTGAGAGTATAAAACGGAGAAATTGTTGTTAGATTTCCAGTTTATTTTTAAAATAGAGAAACTATATTCGAAATTCAGGGTTCAGTTTTACAGTGTCATGGTTAATATTTCGTAATATTTTGACAGTTAATTTAGAATTTCAGCAGATATATTTAAGATAAATAGGAAATCATGAAATCTTTCGAAATATAATCANAACGTTTCAATCAAGATATGTTGTGGTACTTAATTGTATACATGAGTGACGGTACCTACAGTCTACATCGAACGACAGGTTTTAGAGAAACTTTTCATCGCCATTTTATTTACTCTCTCGGGAAAACTGCTTAGAGAAAGTCGACAAAGACATCTTTTTTAATATTTTATTTTGTTCGTGATGTCTGAGCTGGGTTTTGAATCATGGTCTCTAGTTTAATAAGCCTACACACTACCTAATAGACTAGATAAAGTTTCCGCATCTTGTAGAAGCAAGATCTGACAAATTAGGTGTCACTTACATTACATTACAACCCTTTAGTCGGAATTATAACCCAGCTTCTCACACCAACCATGGTAGTGGTTACATTAACAAGTAAAATTTATATGGGACTCAAGTGGCGTTAACCTTTATTTTGATCGAAAATGACTTTGCAAGCGGTCAAATTTCAATTTATTGCATGATAAGTTCTCGCTTTGTGGACGTCGATGCATCTATTTACTGCACCATACCAGATACATAATTGGCCATTACAACCCTCCAGTTAGAATTATGATCTAGTTACACACACCACTTATGTTGTGTGTTTAATTTTATACAGTTTTTTACTCTCAGAGTTTTTGTCAGAAATCTGCTGAGAGGATGCGCCGAAGAATATTTCGTTTTGTTGTAAACGTTTAAGCTAGGGTTTGAACAGTGGCCTTACGTCTAACAAGCCTACTGGACTACAACGACTTTCATTCTTTTGCAACTAAGATAACAAATGAATACTTTTGCGAGAAAGGTTTACAATTCTCTGAGAACGTTGTTTATGTATCTACTGACGGGAATCAAATCACGAAATAGGCGTGAATGCGGATCTTTTCAGAACAATTGAATCTCCGAGCTCGACCCCTTGACTGTAGACTATTAAAGTTGAAATAATGGCTATAGACTGTCGCTGTCTCGATAACACTGCAAGAGTAAATCGAATATACTGGACTTTATTGATTATAGCGTCTATCAGATTCCTATTGACGGCTTACACCACATAGAAGGCATTCTCAGATGCTGTTTTAGTTGGATGTGAAACTAAACGTTTCATGGTTACTTACAAGATATAAAGGTCCCTTAAAATGGAGCCATTAAAGCTAATAACAGATTTCCAATTGCAAAGGGTACACATAATATCCTAATTATTATTAAATAATAATTTATACACGAGATTGGCATTCTCGGAGAGACACACACAATTGACGTCTACAGACTTTAATTATGTGCAAAAACAAGGTCAGATTTGAATCCACATCATTTAAATTCGTATGAATTTGGTTTAACCTTCTACTGTAAACTGACCCCTTGTTTCTTATGTGAAATTTAAATAAAATTTTCTTATAAAATAATTCAAAAAAAAAGTAAAAAAAAACTTACCTGATCAGTAATGAAGCGTATTTCCTTTAATATTAAACTTAATTCATATTCCGTTTGTGTTTTTATACAGGTATGATGCGTAACAGCATCTGGCATACGGGTACTACCTATGGGACCTATGCTACCATCATCACCTTGTCTATAAAATTTTATAAAAAAAAGAAAATAAAAGAAATTTAATAACCAAACTTTTTAAAACAAAATTTCCTTCGCAAGGAAATCGTTTTTGTTTTTGTTTATTTTTTTATACCCATAAACTGTACGATAAAAAGCTGGATTGTGGGGCAATGTACCGCCTGGTGTCATTGGTCGTACATTACGAAAATCATCATCAATATCCAAGACATTAGCCAGTAAAGATTTGGAGGATCTAGAGTAAAAGAAAAACAACGAATGAATTTAAGTGGACAGGGAGAGAGAAAAAAGATAAGGAATCTTCAAATAAATGCTTGTTACCGCTCTTTTAATTCCACATCGGATAGTATTTGATGTTTCCGTTCTGATGATGTATCCGAACAGGGTGTTGAGGAGATACAATCAATTCATTAACAGGCCTACCGGACGATTCATGCGTAAATCCATGGCAACCAGCATAGAAATACCACTCGAATCTATGCCATGCATGGTGATTTATTTTTTTGTTTTTTTTTAAGATATTTTTTGTTTTTGTTTATTTTTCAAATTCAATTAGAATAGTAAACATAGAAATGGATTAGTAAAGTTTAAAACGAAGAATCGAAAAAAAATTTTAATTTTTTTTTTTTTGTAATTCAAAGTGAGTTTTGTTTCTTAAAAAATTATGATGATGATGATTTTGTAGGTGAATACTCTTTTATTTTATTTAAGCGAAACGCCTTAGTTTAGGAAATTGTGATACTCAGTTCTTAAAGATCGTTGAATAGTTTTAATAGAGAAAGAGGGAGAGTCCTTTTCTTGGGTTCAGATTTTGGTTTGTTTTAAATTTGTTAAGTAAGCAAGTACGTTAGTTTATTTGAATTTTTCTTTTTTATACTTAAAGCATGCAAATATATTTTCTTTTAGAACAATTATATACACACACATACAGAAAATTAATCACAAATAATAATTGATTTTTGTTTTATCAAAAGGCGTTTGGATTTTTCTTTTTTGCTCTAAGAAACCAGGCAGCATCATAGTATATTGTTACGTTTCTACCTTTTAAAAACGTTTGGAAATATAAGCTCGTAGATTGAAAATAAAAAATAAAAATAAAATTTGTGTTTAATTTTAATTAAAATGCTTTATTAATCACACAATTTTTGTGTGCCACTGTTGTTCACAACTGATTCTAACAACAACAATTGCTTTTATTTGATATTCCTTTGTTTATGCCCTTTGCGATAAACAATAACAATTACGACACAATTCTTCTGTAGATCTTTGTAACGGTGATCTTCAAACCACGATTGATTTACTTCACACGCAAACGCGTCTTTACACAAGACTGACTGAACTCCTACTCCCGATTTTTCATGCTTTGCTTTGCCTTTTTTATAGCGACGTAAACCATCTGATGAATGTTCTCGTAGGCGAAGGTTCTAGTCTTCGCCTTCACGAGAGTTCTATGAATGTAAACAACATGTTTAATATGTAAACAACATGTTTACATGCATACATGTTTACTTGCTTGTTGTTAGTGTAGGTTGTTTACGTTTATCCCTGCTGTTGTTGTTGTTTGTTGTTTTAATTGTTTACTCTTTTTCTTGTTATACTGATGTTGTTGTTTTATTTTCGTTAATGATGTAAACAAGTCCGTTGTTTTGTTTTTGTACATTTTTGTTTAACATTTTAATGTTAGACGACGTTACACCATTTCAATTTTCGTAACAATATAATACAAGTGGACTTAGTCTCGCTAGAATTCTAAAAATGTTAGAAATACAAATTTTTTACATGGCAGTGTATTCTTTTGAGGGCAAGCCCTGTGGAGATAAAGGCATAATTGCTTAAAATGATTGACTCACTTACATCCGAACTACAGTCACTCTAAAAATGTATTAATAAGAGAGTGCTATGCTGTGTTTATTTATGATGATAGGGCATTCAAATCTATTGAATGTGAGAATACCATCACAATGTGGTTTGTATTTCGCAGCTTTATATTCGAAAATCTCATATTTTAACGCACATTTTATATGTGCCACGTTTAGCACATCGATTTGTGATCGAATTGCTAGCAGATCGCTCAATGCATTATAAGCACAAATAAATATTTCCTTACCTTTCAAAAGTTTTCTGTGTGTTTTTCCACTTTTTACAATGACCATGAAAGAAAAATTGGTGCCCTCTACTCTCTGTTTCCTTTCTTCTATAAACCATGCTCCTTGTACTCCTACACAATGCACCGCATGAATAGGGGTCATACTCTGGGTGTTGCTTTAAAAAAAATGTTCTAAGAAATACGAAGAAATCTTTAATACTCATGGGTTCCAATATATAAACCCACTCGTGTAACCGTTTGCTTGTTATCTCATGTGATAGAAACAGCCATCGAAGTGGTATGATAAAACAGTGTACTGAAATTGTTGCTGTTCCAACTGGAGAAAGTTGGTTAATCAGCTCCAAACCCGATATAAACTCACACTATAAGACAAGGTTCTACCATTTGCAAGCCAATCCTGTGAATTAGTGTTACAGCACTATCCATGGAACAGCCAGATCTACCACTTTATAGAACACGTAGGTTTCTCTCTCATCTAGCGCGCGGCATATTTCGTAGTGGGCTGTCTATCTCACAGGCGACCTAGATCATCCTTATTAGTTAAGCCTAATAGCAACTAGAATTCCCTTACTACCCATGTGACCCTTCATCTACGTAATCATAACATTAGAATGTCTCGTCATCTCATTGAAATATGAGAGCCTACAATATCCCAATACTTCTAAAGTATCTTCATCAACACTTCAACATCACTGTTCCAGGCAATACTAAGTAGCCGTAGTCTAGTAGATAGTATGTTGGCCTATTAAACATGAGGCCACGGTTCAAAACCCCCATAAGATCTCTACCACAAAATGAAAAGTGAAAAAGTATTTCTTTTGGCCACTTCCTCTCAACAGATTTCTGGCAAAAACTCTAAGAGTTAAATAAAAGCAGCCATGAAAAGTTTGTCAAAATATCTGTCGTTTAGCGTTGACATTAAACTGTAGATCCCTACACTCAGGGGTAAATTTAACACACACAACATAAGTTGTGTCAGAAACTAGGTGGTAATTCTGACTGAACAGTTGTAATGACTAATTACGTATGTATTCCTTAGACCCGAACTCTGTGCAGCCCTTGTGCTGATCAACTTACTTCTCTTTCTTGGTTTGGACGTTGGGCGTCACAGAGGCAACTATGTGTGGTCAAGTGAGCTAACCTAACCTAGACCCGAACTCTTTGATTCATTCACATATAAACTGCGGTCAATTTACGGGGAGGGTTGTGTTAATGCGTTAGTGAAAGTCCCGACCGTAATACTATGCTGTTTGCTACGGCTGGTTGGTAAAAATACTGAAGGATCAGAAGCTCTTGATGTTCTGATGCTTGAAACTAAAATGTGACGTTCGTTGTATGCCCTACATTTCTTAATTGTCGAAAGAAGCATTTCAGTGCCTAGGTCTCTTGTAACAGCGTACGAAATACTTCACTTCGTTTGATCTGCTTACTATTTAGACCACTTACTTAAGCCGATAGCTTGATTTTCTGTTTCTGCTTACAATCGCGATAAAACCAAGTGGGCATGTATATGCCAACAAACAAATAAGGTTCCTGGATGACAAGTGAGATATTCTTGATCCCTTTGGCCTATTAAGAATCAAGAAAACCATAAAAATTTCCAATTTAGAATTTCTGAGGAAAATCACAGTAGGAACCTGCTGTTATATGTAAATTAATGGCTTATGGCTGTACTTGCAGTGGCTATTGTCCTTGTATTAACCAAAATGCCTTGAATAATTTACATAAACCCTTTTATTGAATAAAAACTGTTGTTTTTATTATGCAATAAAGATGAAGGAAAAGAACTGAACGTTTTTAAGTAACGTAATAACCTATTAAAAATTAATTTTAAAAAAAAAACAAAAAAAAAAATTTTTTTTTTGAATTTTAACGCTCTTCATCAGTCTACAGCCGCTTATGAAAATGGCATTCACTGACTCAAATGCCAGTGAGAGTCTTGTTGTTGGTTTAAAACTTATAATTTTCAATTCAACTTTTTTTTTTTTATTAAATAAGTTCGTACACTATAGTTACGTGTGTAAATTATGAAATAAAAACTATGTGAGTATGACTGTGAGTACTTAAAAGTATATTTAATGGCATTATAAATTATCTGACAGCGATTATGGCGACGAAGCAAAAAAAAAAAAAAAAAAAATTAAAAGATAATTCATGGTTATAAAATATGAAAAAGAAAAGGAAAAATTATTAAAAATAAATTGAATTTTTCATCAGAAAAGCAGCAGCAGTTGCTTTTAAATCAACGAACTGCATGCAAAATATATGCGAAATTCAAAGGTAATGGTTGGTAATTGAAGTCACTGTTTTCCAATTAAATAACTAAT
>QOCX01003795.1:0-12500 GCA_005959815.1 Sarcophaga bullata | reverse complement strand
TAAAATATTTTCTAAAGGAACTCAAAAAGGTTTGAGGAAAATTTGTGTTAATTTCTCCACCAAATTTCTTTCCAACTTCATACATTTTTCACAGCAGTAGCTTCCATACTCCTTCGTCCGAGAAGTGCAATAAGTTCATAGGTCTTTAAATAAAATAAGGGTTTTAGTTTGAACATAGTCAATCTCTCCTGAGCTCTGTTTTCAAGTATAACCAACTTGATGTTGGTTCAAGAGCAACTCTCATCGTTGAAGTCAAATCTCTTTACGTCGAGCCATTTTTAAAAGCTTAAAATCAAACAATAATCATTCGGAATTAACTTCAAAGCATAGAGCGCAGCTAGAGAGCTATTCACATTTGGCAATTACAACCCTTCAGTCAGAATGTTACGTCCTAGCTGTACACACCACTTATGCTGTGTTTGTGATAATTTTATACATGAGTGACGGGGGATTTACAGTAAAAAGTCTATTCCGAACGACGGATTTTTGGCAGAAATTTGGTGAGAGGAAGTCGCCTAAGAAATATTTCATTTCAAATTTCGTTTTATTGTTTGAGATATCAACACTGAAACCATCCTCCAATTAATTCTTGTGGAGGGAGAGGCTTTTTCTATTTGAATTATTTTGAAGGGGAAGAAATTCTCGAGGCTCCCTTGGTTTGTATTATTTTGAAGGAGAAGGAAGCCTCAAGGCTGCTTCTGTTTGTATTATTTTTAAGGGGAAGGAAGCCTCTACGTTTTTTAAAATTTAAGTCAACCGGCGTTTTAAATCTCTTACAATGATAAGAAGCAAAAATTTGAAGACTTGCAGTCTTGATAGACTTTTTTCTTTAACTCATCAATTTCTATGAGTGTAAGTGCGTATATAAATGTGTTCATAAGTGTATTATTATGTTGGTATATGGTATTTATAGCTTAAGCCTTAAGCTTTAAAAAGTTTTTGTTGCCATTCCACCCATAAGTTTGGTTTGATACTTAAGAAGGAGATTTGTGGGTAGAGATTTAAAAAAAAATTGTTGAAAAGAAACAGGCTGATGCTGATGCTGATGCTGATGCTGCTGTTGCAAGTCTTACTTATTGACTCGTTGTTATTTTGGGAACCTTTTTACTCCTTCCCTCGCTTTTTTTATGAAACCAATGCTATACATAACATATATGCGGGTTTACTATGATACCAAATGGCTGGGCTCTATGGCTGGTTGGCATTTATAAGTGGGTGCCTAGGGGTTTACAGAACAACAAAAAAAACCTCAGAAAAAAAAAACAGAAAACAGACACAAGAAAATAAAGGATGCGTATTAAAGTTTTACATAAATAAACATTAACAGCACATTTACATTACAGCGACGACTACCATGACATGACGACTATACTCGTATGTTGCATGTGAGCATAGTTTACTTTGCCAGATTTTTTTAAATTTTTTTCTCTTTTAATTTGAAATTTTCAACAAAAATATTGGCAACAAAATGAATATGTTAAGCTGCTCTCAAGCAAAAAGCAAATAATAATCTGCAAATGCAAAATCGTTTATTATTTGTTAAGATTTCCATTTGTTTCCAATAGTTTCTCCTAGAGCTCTCACACCCACAGTATAAGCATGTATGTGTGTTTGTGTGTGTGTGTTCATTTGTGTAATTTATTATCCTTAAGATATTATTTTAAATGCATATGTTGACTGTTTGTTAAAATTTGTTTTAATTTTTTGCATATCCATGCTACTGCTTTAGAAAACTAAAAAAAAAACCATGGCAACCCATAGTGCAGTGTAGCAAAAACTTACTCATGAAGAAGATTAAAAACGACTTAAACTTTGCAACAAGGTGTTGAAACATGCAAAACTCATTGTAAGCTTGAAGAAGTCTTCAAATTTATGAATTTTAATTTCAATAACGATTGTGAAAATTTTTGCTATGCAACTTCCAGTTTAATTGCCACTTTTCGCAGATAAAACTGTATTGTGGCAGAGGATTAAATATGAAACTGTTAAGCAGACAGTTATTTGCTATTTTAGCTTAGAATCTTATAACAAAATAGTGGATTAGATTTGCTTTTACCATATCAAAGTGCCATAAAAAAATTAAAAAGAATAAATCAAGTCAGGGCTACTGCAGACTTGACGCCACAAAACGTTTCAGGAAGAAGCAATCGAAAACTACTTCATACATACGTAATTAATTGATCATTACAAGCCTTAAGTAAGGATTACGATCTAACTGCTCACATGGCATATGTTGTGTGTATTAATTCTATACAAGAGTGGCGGGACCTACAGTTAGAAACCGATTCCGAATGACAGATTTTTCTGAGAAACTTTTCATTGCAATTTTATTTTTACTCTCATAGTGTTTGCCAGAAATCTGCTGAGAGGTAGTCACCGAAGAAATGTTTGTTCATACTTCGGTTTTGTTGGAGTATATTTGACCTAGGGTTTGAAGCATGGCCTTACGTCTAATAAGCCAACACACTCTCTACTAGACTACAGCGACTTCATTATCTGTATACACACTCAACTTAAATGTCAGATCGAACTGCCTCAGATAATTTGTCAAGAGAATAGAAACCTTCAAACTCCAGACGTAATGTTTGTAGAGAACCCCGAACAATGAGTTCCATAACACAAACTTTTCTCTACTTAAAGTTGGAATAACAAATCAATCCCATTTAGACTTTAAGGTTGCTTAACTAGGAGAACAGAAATTCTGGTGTCAACAGGCTTAATTTGAAAGGACTTGAGGCATTTTTCATTTTGTTTAAAAGGCATTAATGATAGACTACCAAGTGATTAAGCAGCCCTTGTCCAACTGACCAACCTCTTTGATGAGTGCGGTGGAATTCGCTCTGTACAGGGACTGAGCTTAAGGTTGACATCACAACGGTTCTGCTATGGAGTGCTCAAGTGAGTTTGCTATCAAAGCTATCAATCAAACCTAACCTAAGCTAACCTAACCAAGAGATTTGGAGAGAAAACGTAGAAAAATTGGAATTTCGTATAAAAATTGCAAAAATTCTTCATGACTTCCTTCCAAATTTAGAATTTTGCCACGAAAACTTGTTTCTTTTTTCCAAACTAGAAGTCATGGCTTCGAGGAAATAGATTTGTTTGCAGGACTCAAATCACTTCTCAAACATATTTATTTTGTTAAACACGCCAAATATGATTTTTTAAACGTTCTAGATTAATAGGGTTGCCACCTATCGCTTCTTAAAAACAAGGCATTCTACAGAAAATTGTTGGAGTTTGTTGTATTAGGTGTAGTGATGAGTAACATTCCTCATTGAGTATTAATTCTTTCCAAAAGGCAGTGTTAAGTGAGCTGCGCTGCTGATATTATTCTCCCTATAGAATTCATAGCATCAATGGACTTCTGGATGAATTACTTTAAGGGAATAAGAGTTTGAAGAAAAATTGTTTGTACATTATGCAGTCTTCGAGCCTGGTGTGTTTGAGTTAAAGTCAAACACACTAAACACAACATCGAAACACTTTCATAAAGTCTTTTGCAGCCTTGTCATAAAGCCTGACTGGATTGGTCAGCCTATTAACAAAGGTTATACCCACAAACCTCTAGATATTGTTGGAGTTTGAAGTACAGTAACACCGCAACCGTTGTTCAGGTTGTAATTTCTACAAACGACAACAGCCAGTTGGTTTTCTTCTTAAGTTCGTGGTTCAATCATTTCGCTAACGTTGAGGAAGAGATTGACTACTTAGCTCAGCCTATTCTTGTAGCATTTGCATGTTTCGTAAAGCATTATCCGGATTGGATGTTCGGCCTACAGTTGGAGACAAACAGTCTGAAGCCTGCCTAGCGTAACTGGCGAATGTTTTAGCGAATAATTCTTGCAGGGCGTATACGAGATAAATATTTCATGTTGGGAGCTAAGCTGTCTGATGCCTGCCCAGCGCAACTAGTAAGAGTTTCGGCGATTAGTTCTTTCAGGGCATATAGGAAATAAAAATTTCATGTTCGAGCTCAACTGTCTGATGCCTGCCTAGCGTAACTAGCAAATGTTTCAGCGATTAATTCTTTTAGGGCGTAAAGGAGACAAGTATTTCAGCAGAAGTTTTTAAAGCTTCTCTTCTGTATTATTATGTATGACATATGTAATGTTGGAAAAGCCCATTTAAGTCCAGTTCTTTGATAATATCGTAGTATTTTTGCAGACGTTGGAAAACCAGTTCGAAAACTAAAATGCTTAGGGCGCGGAAGTTAAATCAAAAGAGGTTGTAAGGTATTCTGAGAAGGCTAAGCTCTTTTTTATAAAAATTTCTCACTTATAATCTGTCAATAGCTTCGATTCGTGCATTACTCATCGATTTCTATTTAAAAGGTACGTTCAATTTAGTTTTTCTTTATGAGTAAGCCTCTGTGGAGGACGTGCTTCTTCTGAAATTCGAAAATTTCAACGTCATCCGGGCTATTCTATTTCAATTTGATTTGAAGAAATCAAATGAAATGAAATGAAATGAAATACAAAGAAAGAAATGAAATGATTCACCATTAAACGAAAAAATGTGTAAATAATTGGTGTGAAACCAACTGACAGACACACCACAAGCCATTTTTTTTTAACTTTGACCAGGAAATTTTTATGAAAAAAAAACAACGAAAATGAAAACGAATATCAGCGAAAAATATTTAAGCAGAGTCAACAACAATAACAAAAACAACAAAAAAAACTGAATAATTTTATTTTATTTTTTTTATAAAAAATAAAAAAAAAATTAAAAAAAAAATAAAAATTTTCGTCTCAGTTTGAGTTCGTAAATGTTCAGGGGCTGTTTGAAGCTGGTAAAACTCTTGGTATGAGCAACAAACATTTGCTGATTCATCAGTGAACCATGAACACAAAAAAATTTTTTGTTTTTTTTTTTTTGTTGTTTTTTTAAATTGTAGGTTGTAAGTTTCTTTTCTTTTCTTTTCTTTTCTGCTGATTATTTTTGGTTGCCTTTTCAAAAAAAAAATTTTTTTTTTCGTTTTTTAACGGTCATATGCCATATTCGACTGACTTGACGGTCTGTATGTCAGTTCATCTGTCTATTGGACAACCATGACGACGCCTTCTCTTAACAACTTGTCTAAAGTTATTTAAACCTTGAAATCAAGTCTTCCTTCCCCTGTTTTTTTTTCTGTCATGATGCTTCAGATGATGATTATCATCGTTTTGCGTTCAACAGTTGTGGCATCATAGCTCTCGTAGCTCTTTGCACCTTTCAGCATCATATGTTTGGTTTTTGTTTTTGTTATTATTATTGGTTGTTGGTTGTTGTTTTGTATATAAATTCATATTTAAATAATGAAATAAATGGCCAATTTAAAAATTCAAGCATATTTTCCTAGCTTGTCTGCTATTCTCTCCATTACGAGACGAGAGTAAGTGTTCTCACATATTTGTTGATGATTTGTCTTAAAATTCGAAATGGATACCCTACTGGTGGTGCAATATTTTATCACCAGATTTCTTTACAAGATTGGAAAATAATAAAGAAAAGAGGAAAACTTTTCTGGAGACGAGAAATCATAAAAATCATATCACAGAATCTCGAAAAACGTTTTGAGTTATTGGGGTTTCCGCTTTGTGTTGTAGACATAAGCTTTCCACATGTAGAGTTAAATTAGCAATTTCGGAGATAACATTTCAAACAAGCAAGGAGTTTTAATTTTATTATTGATTAGAGCCTCAAAAGCTCAATGATGATCAAGTGTGTTTGTATCTTCCTGATCCTACTGGTGCACAAGCAAAAGCTCAATAATATTTATTCCACGCAGATAGTTGAGTAGAGAAATTTCTGGGTTTCATACAAAGATGCGGCTTTATGGACATATCAGGTTCCCTTTAGCAGTACGCCCCACCTACTTTCTTATGGTATGGCATTTAGATGTCAATTAGGGGGTAAGTTGAAGAGAAGGAGACTAACTATAGTTAAACACCTAAGCCATCCGCCATCGGATAAAAGAGAATACGTATAAGTATCGAACTACCTCAAGCTGCTTATTTAATTGCCTATTGCATTTTGCCCCATAATTGTCTACTGTTTTCGAAAATCATTATTTCTTTTCAGTATGTGCTGTTGCTTCTTTAATTTTTTATGATTGCTGAGGGCATGAGTTGTGTCATTTAAGTTTTTATTGCCGCTTCCAAAGTTTTTTTTCCCGTTTTTTTTTTTTTTTGATTTTTAATGTTACAGTAAACATTTAAAATTTTTTCATTGTATTTGTTTATTTGTTTTTATTTATTTATTTTACTCAATAATATTATTTAATATACGTACGTAAATAAATAATAAATATTACCACCGACCCCTTATATACACGAGTTGTGATGGTGATCGATCGATTTTAAAATAAAAATATGCTGATGAAGCTGTTGAGTTCAATTTAATTTTTAATTTTTTTTGCTATTTTTCTACGTATTATTTTTTATTTTAAAGTTTTTAATTTATGGCGTAACTCTCTCCCTGTCTCTATTTACACAGCTGAGTTGTTTATGAAACAAAAGTGGTCACTTAACCCCAAACGGCTGAAGGGGCTATAATGTGTTAAAGCTTCATCCACTTTTAAATAATTTGTCGATTAAACAGTTTTGTTTGATAGCTCGATGTTATCTCTATACTTGCAATTGGTTGATGATTGTTTCACTGTACCATGTTCTGGAATACCAGGGTTGCCATATGCTGCTGTCCAAAAACAACCGTTTATAAAAGAATCCTACTCCCATTCGTTTACGATGTTCCCCCTCTCTGTGAGAGACGTGTCTTTAAATCACTTTTGCACGCTAGGGATAGCCAAAGTACTTTGCATACCCACAAGTCGCCTTGATCGAGTAGGTAGTGTGTTGGCTTATTAAACGTAAGGCCATGCAGACAAGAGGCAGTTAAAAATACAGTTGGTAGCCCGATGTCATCTCTACACCTGCAATTGGTTAATGATTGCTTCACTGTACCACGTTCTAGAATACTAGGGTTGCCATTTGTTGTTGCCTAAAAACAATCGTAGGATTCTATTATCCTACTTCCATTCGTTTCCATGATGTTTCCGTTTTCTGTGGGATACGTGTCTTTAAATCACTTTATCTACTACACTAGGAATAGTCAACGTTTTTGCATACACACAAGATGGCGTAGTCTAGTAGATAATGTGTTGGCTTATTCGACGTGAGGTCACGGATACAGGAGGCAATTAAAAATCAAATTGTCCTATTTGCCCTTTATACAGTTGATAGCCCAATGTTATATGTATACCTGCAATTGGTTAATGATTGCTTCACTGTACAACGTTCTAGAATACTAGGGTTTCCATATGTTGTTGTCCAAAAACAACCGTTTACAGTAGAATTCTACACTCATTCGTTTATAATGTTTCCCCTCTCTGTAAGATATGTGTTTTTCAATCACTTTAACCACTACACCACGAATAGTCAAGGTCGCCGTAGTCTAGTAGGCAATGTGTTGGCTTATTCAACGTGAGGCCACGGCGACAGGGGGCAGTTAAAAATTAAATTGTCCTATTTGTCGTTTATATAGTTGGTAGTCCGATGTTATTCCTATACTTGCAATTGGTTGATGATTGCTTCTCTGTACCATGCTCTAGAATACTAGGGTTGCCTCAGCAGATTTCTGGCAAAAGGTCTGAGGAGCAAATAAAATTTTTATGGAAAGTTTCTCAAAAAATCTGTCGTTTGAAGTCGACTTTAAACTGTAGGCCTCTTTACTCATGCATAAAATTAACACACTTAACGTGAATGTTGTGTGGAGCTAGGTTGTAATCCTAGCTAAAGGCTTTTAATCATCAATTACGTATGTTTGTATGAAAAAGTTTAATTTTGAATATGTTTTCTTGTAAAACTTACCTTTTGTACCAAGAGTGGAGCAGCAAAATCAACACCGCCTTGTAAACGGAAACCCCAGGGTTGGGCATCGAATCTGGACAATTTAATTTGCAACAATTGTGGTTGGGCCATGATTTCTTTCTTTCTTTTGTTTTTATTCGCTTTAATTAGAATTTAGCTAGAATTGAAATAAAAAAAGAGAAGAAAATTATTCAAATTAGTTTGAAGAAATGAATTCTAATGAGTATTGCATTGTACTACTAAAACTACAACTAAAACTATTGTACTGATCTCTTATGGTATACATTTTAGTATCTCTATATATCTGTACTGTGTACCCTAATTAAGTAGTTAATGTTTTACTGCTGCAGTCATTGTGTAAGCCTCAGCAAAAATGAAAAAAGAAAAATAAAAAAAACAAGAAGAAGAAATTGGTGTAATTGAATATAAGTTTTTATACTCTTGAAATTTAATTTCTTTTTCACTTTTTTTCAAGCAATTCTTAAACATTTAATAGGGTTTTCATGTCAATAGAAAATAATTTCGAATTAAAATTCGAATAAAAGACAAGTTTATTAAACTATATACGCCATGCTGCCCAGAACTAACGGTAGTTGCTAACTAAATTCCAGCAATAATTGGCAGCCATTTCCTAGATTTATTTAAAAAAAAAAACTTAAAATTCTTATGAAGGAAAATTCGATTACTTAATCGATTACTTATTCGATTACTTAATCTGCTTGAAACTTTCCTGAACTGGCAAACCCCTAATAGGAGTTTTCCTTGTAACAAGAGGGTGTAAGTAAATTGAAATTGTAGTACAAGTTGACAATTTGTTAAAATGTGATAAGCAGGGTAAGGGAATTTCCCAATTTTGTTGGGAATTTAATTTAAAAAATTCTGAAAATGATGTGCAGTTCGCTGGTTTAATTTTCTAATCATTTTGTATATTTTCTCTTAACATTTCTGAAGAGTAACGGTTCAGTATGCCTGTTGTTTTGTTAAGAATTTTCAGAAGCCTTTTTCCGAACCCTGATTGTTAAAGTTACAGGCAATCTTACTGAAGAAATGCACAATAAATGGCACTTGAAAGTAGTTAGTTTAGCTTTTTTGCTATGAAAATTAAAATGCTTTGAGGAAGGTATACTTGAGACAATTTAAGGCTAATTTTGGAGAGAAAGGGTTTAATTTTAGAGGAGAGAAAAATACTTTACAAAGAGCCAAAACTTTAAATTGCATTTTCCTTTGCAATATTAGACAGAATGGACGTACGAATGCAAATAGAAAGAGCTGCAGCCTAGGCATACGGTAACAAGCGCATGTAAATGACGATAACAAGAGAAAAAAATAGCTAAGCAGTGGAGCCATGTCAAAAGCAGCAGCAGCAAATAATGCATCCAACACTATGCACCTTAAGGTATCAGGTTTTAACCTCCAGAATCGAATTGAACTTATATTTGTGCCAAAGCCTTTGTTATACAACAACAGTTCCTGCTGAGTCACTTAGGTTGGATGTGGTGAGCATAAGCCTTTGTTGTAAAAAGACAGGTCTTGCTGTGTTACTTGGGATAGGTATGGTTGGGTTCCATAAGCATAGTGACATGGTTGGATTCAAGGACTTAACTCGAGAACTTAACACAAGAGAAGTGCTTAACATTACTTCAGTTAGCGAAAGATGTGGAAAGATGGTCAGTAATGTAGTGCGTCGGATGATTGTTTCTTTTCTCACCACATGCCTAGTGATTTTCTTCTTCCTCGAGAGGAAAAAGGGTCAAGTGATTTCCTTAATCCGATATACTGGATAGCAGACTATCCTTGCATTCGAATTCCATTGGCATTCCATTGTTTAAATGAGATTCCCTAAAGAAGATACTTGCCTAGGCCTTTACTGAGGCTGAAAGGATGAATCCTGTAAGAAAACTTTTGGGAAATGCAAAGCCATGCTTAATGTTGTAAAGGCTACTCTAATCGCAAGAAGTGCAGGGAGTTGAAACTTGAAGTTGAAACCTAAAAATGCCCTGAAGTTACTCTTATACTCTTATAAATTCAAGGAATGTTTGTACCCTGAACGACTCTCTCAGCAAATTTCTTGCAAAAACTTTGAGAGTGAATGAAAATTGCCATGAAAAGTACCTCAAAAAAAATCTGTCGTTCAGAGTCGACTTTAAACTGTAGATCCTCCCACATATACATAGAATTAGAACACACACAACATAGGTTGTGTAAGAAACTCGGTCGTAAGCCTAACTGAAGGGTTGTAATGCCCAATTACGAACGCACGACTCATAGTGAATGCTTTTTTTAAATTATTGTTAGAGATCCTGGACTCCAACAATATCATTTTAAATTCAGAAAAAATTTCAGATTATGGGCTACCAGTAATAAAAAATATTCTAGAAAGTACTCTTAGGAATCCAAGGGGCCATTAATGCCATCATAAATTCCGAAAATAGATGGATTCTGTTGCAAGGGCACTAAAAATCCTTCTTCTTCGTCCTGTCAGGGACTAAAGACATGCCGATCTCAGAATATGGCATTAGATCCACAGTGGACAGAGATATGAATCTGAATTGCTTATATTCTCTCGAACTAGACAGCCTACGAAATGAATACTTGAGGCTTTTGAGTCTATGCTCATTTTTCCTTAAGACATAAGACTTTGAGCCAGCCGTTCAAGTTATTATGCTTAAAGTGTAGGCAAGAGATTGATAAGTTCTTAGGTCAACAATGTTATCCTGGAGTAAAAATTTTAATCACTCTAATACAGACTACTGTTGGTCCTATTTATAAGGATTCCTTCCATTTCATCAGGCTATAAAACATATTCTTGATCCCATGTATGCTACCATTTTGTTTCATTTGTTGCCTCTGGCCCTTGACCAAATTATGGTTGACATTGTCTGGTCTGCCTGCTTGCCTGCCTGCCTACAAATACATATGCATGCCTGCCTCATTACAAAGTTGCATTGCTCGACGTTTTTTTTTTGTTTCTTTTTCAAGTGTTTCTCTGTTCTATGAGAGTGTTTGTACCATTTTGTTTTTTCTCTGCAGCATTTAAACATGCGTGTGTGTGTATATGCAAGTTGTTGCATGAATTTTTGTTTTTTTTTTTTGTTTTTTGTTGTTGTTGTACATACTTGCCACATTTGCAATGCAAATTTAACTAAAGTTTATCTATGCTGCTGCATACACAACACGTAAACAGTCAGTCAGCAATGCTGGTAGCATTGAAATAAAAAAGTAAAAACAACAACATTTTCTCAGGCAACTACCTTGGTACGAGGGTTGAACAGATGGAAATGGTAAAACAAAATTTAAATAGAAACGAATTTTCTGTAGATTATTAAGCCTGCCCCTCGCATGATTTTTTGTGCAATGACAATGGCAATGACAACTTATAAGTTGCAACATGTAGTCACTGTACTAAGAGGGCAATTTTTGTTGTTTTTTTTTTGTATTTTTTTTTTTTGCCAACTCATACACGGTTTTGTTAATCTATTTTAATAGCTTTTGTATATAATTTTGTGTTGTTGTTGTTGTAGTAGTAGTAGTAGTAGTTGTTGTTGTTGTTGTTATTAACTTCTATTCTATTGTGTTACATTTTGACCAAAAAAAAAAAAAAAAACTATTGTCGTTGCCTTAATGAAGACATTATGGCTGGCTAGTGTAGTGCTGCTTAGTTGCACAAGGTCATGCAAGTTGAAATGACTACGGCAATGCGTGTGTGTTGGTTGTTTCATACTCAAAGGATAAAGGAAAACATTTTCAAATTATAATGCCACTAAATGGTTGTCTATGTTGTTGTTGTTGTATGTTGCTATTTTTATTTTGTTGTGGCATTAAGGCGACATAACCATGAGTACATGGAAGATAGGCAAACACACACATACGATCAAATATTAAATTAAATACGCAAGAACAGAATAAGAGGGAAAAAAATAAAATTTCGCTTTTGTTTTTTTGGTTCTCTAGTGCTTAATGACTGTGGTGGAAGGTTGTCGTGTAGATGCCACCAGTTTTATCTCCTTTTTTTCATAGCAATCAAGAGCGAGTGCTGCACTGCTGATGTGCTACTGTTTGTAACAGCTTAACAGAGTGTGGCATCCATTAGATGATACACTGGCATGTAAGTCTGTGCAGATTATTTTGTTAAAAAATTTTGTTTCTTTCTTTTACTCTCTCTCTCTCTCTCTCCCTCTCTGTGTTTTCTGTCATGGGGGTTTTCTGTTTTTTGGATGCTTGGTTTAAGCCACGATAAAGCCAACTCGTGTCTTTAAAATTAAACAAATAAAATTTTACAACAATTTCTAGTCTAAAAAGAAGTCTATCACACCACACACAAGCAGCAGTGGCAACATGCAATAGTTTTGTTGCACAGAACATTGGCCAAGTAAAAGATTTTCAGAAACGTAACCGTAACGCAACGCTATATTCGTTTCAATCTGCAGGTCTATGGTAGTGTTACGGGTGCGGTGTATGTTGGTAATGGCCAGCCTGTGTAGTCTGTTATCATTTTTTGGCATTAAACAGTAGCTTAAATTGCTAACATGGTTGTTGTCTTTTGATGTTGCACTGGTAATATTGTAGCAAAAGCGTGTTGCATTATCTCATGAGCAGCTTACGATACGGGCTTAAGTAATACGGATTTATGCTTGAAAATAATTTAAA
>QOCX01003793.1:0-16478 GCA_005959815.1 Sarcophaga bullata | reverse complement strand
AGAGAGAGTAAATGTGCAATTCGATGTGAAGGATATTAAAAATAAAAACGAGGATTAAATGCAATTAAAGTGTAAGTAGAGTCTATAAAGTAAGATTAACAAGAATTGACAACAGCACTTGGCTATTAAACACGTCTATATGTACATATGTATATACAAACAAACATAGATACATACATATGTATACACTGTATGTATTGTAAGTGTATATAATTTTATTGCAAACATATTTATTGCGTACATACATATGCACAATAAGAAACCAGTAGTAGTGATGCATAGTAATTTTACTTAATATATGGTGTGGACATACATATTGTATGCGTTCATGACATATGTTTGTATATTAATTTACTCCCCCTAGAAAAGCACATTAAATCCCCTACTACCACCACCACCCCAGCCTTTCTTTATTAAATAAGAATGCAATTCCTTGATATTATTTTTTCTACACTCTCTTTCTTTCAAAGAGCATTTTCTCACTTTCATGCCACTCACTTCAATTGCCATTGCCTGCTGGCATGTGATAGGAAGGGGGAGTGGGGGGGGGGTGATGGAATATGGAAATCTTTTTAATTCATTTTCATCGTTTGCTGGCAATAAATACAAAGATATGACATGGTAAGAGAATTAAAATGAATAAGAATTCCCAAAAAGAAAAAATATTGCAGCACAGTTGTAGTGAATTAAGCATTAACGGCTACTGTATAGAAGAAAGTATTTTAATCGCATTGAAATATAATGACCAGTGGCTCAACTTTATGTTTAAATAATTAAAAAATATTTAAAAAAATTTTGTTTAATTTCGGCCACTAAATTTTGGATTTATTTTGATGACATGCCTTCACTCTGCTATCTCTAGAGTTCGTAGCGAACTTTCTACTACTGCGTTAGTGTTTCTCTCTGCTGTAATACTTATTTCGTGTTAGATTTACAGGGATTCTTTTTTGTACAGAACTTTACATGACTGTAAGGTATCGGAATAAGGTCCACAAAAATGAATTCAAATCCGATGTCGGGGTAGATGTCCAGACTATTGCCATGAAAGTAGTCCTCTATAGGCAGAAGTTTTCTAATCTATTTGAGAGGACAGTTTTTGGATCTTGTTCATACAACATCCATAGTTACATTAATAATTGTTGGACATATCTTAAGAGGTTTTACCTCTCCCCTGTTAAATGGTCAAGTAGCACATATGAGGACATTGTCGCTTATATTGACTAGGACGTCACCATAATCTAGAATATGCTGTTAGACATGAGGCCATGATTCAAAACCCATGTTAGACTTCTCCCACAAACGAATTATGAAAAAATATTTTCTCTCCTCGCTGATTTTTGGCAAAAACTCCAAGAGTAAACTACAAATTTTCATGAAAAGGTTTGCAAAAATCCTATTGTTCGACTTTAAACTGTTGGTTCCGCCATTCATTAACACACAGCATAAGTGATTGATCCTGTAATCCTGACTGAAAATGTTGTAATGTCAATTATTGTAAGTATGTAAGACAGGTCACTATGATCCCATACCATGTACATTGACCCGTTATGAGGGCTTCTTGTTTTATTCTCCTAAACCTGAACAAATTCCGTACCACGAAACATGTCTACGATCAATGTGTGTGACATTTGTGTGGCTGCTGTTCACTCATTATTAATAATGCTGATTCATAGGCTTTCTCTCCATATTTTATGATTTTTATAGAGAAGCAAACACGTGAAGGATCTGCATAATATCTTAGCTGATCTGGTTCTTAAAGATGTTGAAGATATTCCAGACTATATTCTTGAATGTCGCCGTAGTATAGTAGGTAGTGCATTCAGTAGCGAATTTAGAGCTGAAGCCCAAAGTTCCATCGACTTTAGAGTGATAGTTTCGTTGCATGATCAAACTCAGGACTGTCAGAAAATATTCAATGGCCACCAAAAGCAACAAGTAAATTCCATCGCATCGTAGTCTGCTGGCTTATTAGACGTGTGGCCCACAATTCAAACTCCAGGTCAGACATCTCCTCACAGCAGATTTCTGTCAATAATTCTGAAAACTTTCGCAAAATCTGTCGTTCGCAGTCGACTTTAAACTGAGGTCACTGCCGCTCTTATATAAATTTAACAGCAAACAACATAAGTGATGTTGGAATTAGGTTGTAATCCTAACTGAAGGGTTGCAATATGTTGTGATTGTTAATTGTATGTCTTGAGTTAACAACTAAGGTTAAAGTGGACTGTGAACAATAGATTCTTGAGGAACTTTCATGGCTGTTTGTTAATTTCTTAGATTTTTTGCCAGAAATCTGTAGGGAGGAAGACACTGAAGAAATATTTTTCAAATTTCATTTTGTTGGAGTTGGGGGCTTGAAGCCAACACTAGGTACTAGACTTCAGCGACTTCCATGCCTTTTAAAACTTAAATTCCTTTTTTGAGACTACAATAAAATTAATGTAACCCTTGTTTTTATTGTCCCACTGTACATTGTATTTATTTATTTGCGTTTTTATTGCCTTATTTATGACCGTCGAAAGATCCATTTACCATTTCTTCACTTGCGACGAACAAATTAATTTATGAGAATCCACTTCCATACTCTACACACACAGGCCATATCCAAAAGCCAATCATAATATTATACACCCACACCCAGGAAAAGGAAAACTTTAACTAACACACATGCAAACAAATACGCCCGCACACAGGGTTACAAATTAAAAAGAAAAATTATTAAACGCAGAGGCAGAGACTGAGGCAGAGATGGTGACAGAGACAGAGATGGTGACCATGGCCATTAAACGTGTTACAATTACTTTATTAATGTCTTGAAATTATGAAAAAAAGAACACACACACAAGAAAACTATGCATCTTAAATTAAAGAAGAAGATGAAGAAGAAAAGAACAGAGAAGAAGTAAAGAATTATGGCCTAGAAATGAAAGAAATTAAAAACTAAGAACATTAAGTCTACTAGATGCATATACGACATCCATACATACAGAATATGTATGTGTAGTGAGCGTCAAAAGTAAACGTACACTTTGGATGAAATTTTAACAATCATTAAACTTAACTTTTACCACTTAAGGAGAGTGCCAAAAAAAAAATTTGACATTTTGAAATTAAAAAAATTTTTTTATTTTTTTTATTTGTTTCACTGTTAAAAACTGGCAAGTGAAACAAATTTAAATCAAAATAACGTAATTTATTAATGCCTATATTTTTTTTATGTACAGTTTCTTTTGATGCTCTCTACTCTCTCTTATATTATCATTAAAATATAGGCCAAGAAGTGCATGTTAAAACTTAATTGCTGGATAATTTTTATGGATTAGAAAAATAAAAAAAAAGAACAACGCTGGCAATATTTCTTAATAATTTAATTAATTGGATTACATTTCCATAGTTTATAAAATTTTAATTCGAATAAGTTTTTAAAAAAACTCTTCTTTAATTTTTCAGTTCTTTCTGCATTTTCTTTAAAGGAAAATCGATTATATTTCTTAAAGATTTTTCTTATATCAGAGAGAGAGAGAGAAGAGAGAGAGAGAGAGAGGAGAGAGCGACAAGAGGAAATCTAGAGTGTATGGGGTGGTTTTTTTCTTCTTCTTCATTTTTAATGCATTTAGTTCATTAATTAAGACATATTAAATGGCATTATACAAGTCGTATGTATGGACTCCAACAGGTAAAAACTATGGCAGATGTTTTGTATAAGAGAACATCTTCTTATTTATTCTGTTTCTGCATGCAGTCGTTATATTAAATTATTTATATGGTGTACGGTATACTCTACTATACAGACACACAATATCATACAACATATGATACTTAACGGTAACGTAAAGAGTTCAAGTCACAGGCGACGTGACACTAGACTACGACAGTGTTTGCCTGGACATCTAAATGGAGGCGAATTTTGTTTTTTGCTTTCTTTTTTTTTCTTCGTTTGGTTGGTAGAGGAAATAAGGCACAAATAATCAAAAACCAGAGGATGGAGTAGAAAGGAAAAAAAAAAGAAACAGGAAGTATATAGGAGGTGCTAATGTGCAGCTCACTAAGAAGTGGGGTGAGGTTGTGGTTACCACTGCACGACAGGTATATTCGCGTGTTGGGAAATAAATTCACAGATAGAGTTGTAGCATTCGCTTTGGAGCACCGGAATCCAGTACTCAGAGAGTTTTAAGCAGATGTTGTTTATAAAATTCATTGGGGATGGCAGATATTGGGGGAGGCTTAACAATTACCAGCATGGTCAGTGAAGTAAATGCTCAATTTTAGGAACGTACCTACATAGCAGAGATAGGCAATGCATCGTTTTTTCTCTACTCATAAGCACTCATGAAGTTTTGAGTATGAGTGAGTCAAGAATAATGAAAATTTAACTAACTCTGAGTACTTCGATTCATTTGCATCACTATGTCACTTGATTTATAAGTACAGGTTGCAATGAGTATGAGTACAACTTTGACATCAAAACTCAGACAGTCGGAATAGTGTTTGATTCATAAGCCTACTCATTTAGATCATAAATTTAGAAAAATACTTATAAAGGATTCGGAGTGACTCGATTCGAGTGATTCGAATCCTCCTCAAAATTTACAGTTAAAAATTTTACAGTCTTAGTTATTGTTGCATTTACAACAAAAGAAAAAAAAACACACAAGCAAAAAACACAGAGCAGCAAAAGAGCAAACACACAACCTTATAGTAAGTATTCTAGTGTTCGTACTCAATCATATCTTAATTTGGAGTCGTGCATATGTTGAAAGGAATGGAATGCATGCAAAACAAGATAAAGTTTCTGACTGTGGCAACGTGGCGACCATCGGGACGATCTTGACTTGTGTATTCAAGTTGACACGCAACGTGCTCGTGGGCCCCTCTGGATGGAATTCTAGCACCCACTAGATGTTAGCTAATGCGTGCAGCGAAGACCAACCCCCTAAACGTTAAATTTGGTTTGTGCGTAGGCTTTGTAACCACCATGTAAAAAAATAATACAATGAAAATGAATTGACATCATAGGGGCATACCAAGCGAGATGTTACTGCTGCCTTTAGTGCTATTGAGCGGGAGTCTACTAAGATGGGTCTGGCAGTAAATGAGGGCAAAAAAACTTGTTATCGACAAGTAAAGAAGATTACGGCCGATAACTATATTTTTGGATCTAGTCAAGGAACTTATCTAACTTGGCTCCGCCGGGTTACTACCAAAAATGATGTCACTCTGGGAGATAAAGCGCAGGATCACTCTTGCCAACCAAACAGGGTGCTACTATGGTCTCAATAGGCAATTGACTAACAGAGACTTCTCTCGTGCGACGAAGCCAAACTCTACATGACGCCCGTGCTTCTTATTGGCGCAGAGGCATGGACCTTATTAGGCACTGATGCAGCAGTCTGGAGAGTATTCGAGAGAAAAGTCCTACGTAAGATCTTCGGTCCAGTGCGAGTTGGCGAAGATTTCCGCATCCGATGCAACAGCGAGCTGTATAAGCTCCTCAACGACATAGACATTGTACAGCGTATTAATATCCAGTCGCTGAGCTGGCTTGGCCATGTCGTTCGAAGGGAGGAGGATGCTCCGACGAGACGGTTATTTGATGACGGTCATCTGCGCAAGTCTGCAAAGATGAAGAAGTACCAAATCCAGGAAGCCCTATCATCGATTGGTGTGACTAACTAGCGTAGGAACGCAAGAAGCAGTAGCGCCTGGAAGGATGTGTTGCGGCATGCCGAAATCCATTAAAGGGTTGTTATGGCCAATTAAGTAAGTAAGTAAACATATGTTAAGTTAAGGAGAGCCGAAATAAACAACATCTTGCATAGTGTTAATGTCAGACAATTCGAGCAAAACGAATTGTGAAGAAAAATTTCTTTGACGACTTCCTTCGGCAGATTTCTGGAAAAAATCTGAAAGAAAATAAAATTGCCATGAAAAATTTCTTAAAAAGCTGTCATCCTGTAGGTCCCATCACTAATGTTAAAATTAACACACCATACTTGAGAAGTTTTGTGTACCGTTCAATATGTGTATTTTGTTGTTGTTTTGTTTATTGTCCTTAATTCACCTCTGTAGCTTTCATATCATAAGTGTCGTGGAAGCTCCACTCTTGCAAGTTTATCTGCTTTCAGATTGCAGGGAATTCTTACATGATCTGGCACCCAGTTTAACAAAAATTTATCCTGCGGGCTCGATTTTAAACTAAAGTTTCCTCCACTCATGTATAAAAATTAACACAAACAACATCACATGGTGTAATAATCTAGGTTGTAAGCCGGACTAAAGGTTGTAATGATCAATTATGTGTGCATATAGGTGATGTTCTACTGTAAAAAATTACTGAATGCCGCTAAACGAAGATCTACAATGATTTCTATAGATTAGAAAATGTTTTAAGTGTATACGCCTTTCCATTCAAATATCCTTAACTCTTATGTCTCTCAATCTCTCTCTCTCTCCCTTCCTAAATGTGTAAGTGCATGTGTATGGGTGCTTAAATGTGATTGCATGTGCTTGTGGTATGGTATGCTATGGTATGGCATGCGTGTGAGAAAAGGAAAAAGTTTAGGCATTATTTCTCTTAATGCAGCCTATTTTAGTTGTTATTTTTTTATTGTTTGCCTCCATAGTTCTATTGCTGTTGTTGTTGTTGATGTTGTAGTTGCTCTTGTTGCTGTTATTTTTCATCGTCTTGTTAAATATTATTTTTTCCTTTTAGTTTATTGTTGTTGTTGTTGTTTTTTTGTATTTCTTGCTTTAGCAGACAACAACAGCAATACGAGTACTCTCCGTATAAGCAGCAGCAACATCATTTATTTTACTTTGTGCAGCAGAGAGTACAGAAACAGAAGATTAATACCAACTTACTCGATCATAAATAATACAAAACGATTCTTTGAAAATGAAAATGGGCCATACCAACAGCAACACCAACAACAATAAAAGAAGAAAGAAAAAGAAAAAAAGAAAGAAAAATTATGCTCCTTCCAACAGTAACGTAGTTTAAAAGGAAACAATTAAAGGAGTTGGCTTTCTAAACTGAATACGTATTTAAATATTCCCACGGTTTTAACTTATTTTTCTCTTTTCTTAAATTGGCAAAATGAAATGATTTATTTGGCTAGAACAATAATCAACCACGTCTCTGTTAATGCCATAAATATCGACATATGCTGGATTTATTGTATGTGTACACTCTGTATGTTGCTGTTGCATATTGTTGTTGCATATTGTTGTTAAATATTTGTTGCTGGTTGCTGCTGGCACAAAAACTTACGAAAATATTCAGAAAGAAACTAGAGAACAGAAAAACAAGAAAAAAGAAAAGTAAAGCTTGCCAAGTAGAAACTATTAAAAAACCTGTGGAAATATTGTATTCGAGTAGAAGAACATACTGCAGTAAGTTGTTGGTGGTGGTTGATTGTGCCACAGAATAGGTAAAAGAAACATAACTACACAGCTACAAACAGCCACAACTACTTGCAACACACTTAGAAACTATAGTTTCCTTTGTTTAGGTTTTCTTTTACCTTTAAACGAAGGTCGTGCGATAAATATGGGAGTGTAAAGCCATGCATTAGCTTCGATTTACTGACAACAATGAATAAGGTTAAGTTAGGTAAAGTGGAGGATGCCTCTTAATGGAAGAAGTCCTTAAGTACTTAAGACAACATTTAGGTCCATTATGATATCACAATCAATTTTACATGGGGATCAAATATTCTCTAGGGGAAATCGTCTCAAGTCCAAACCAAATCTTGTTCTTGCAGCAAGCTTAATATTGTAGAGTTCAGTCACAGATGTCAGTAAATGAGAGGTCAAAAACCCTTGTCTCTTCATGACAAAAGTACACAAGAAGTGAAAGACAGTGTCTTCCTCCTCTTCAGACTCACAGCTTCTGCAGAAGTTCTTTCCTGGAAAGCCAAGATTTTCGGCATGCCTGCCAAAATAACAGTGGCCGGTAAAAATCGTCATTGTGCGATGGTTGGTCATGCAATTTAGGGACAAAATTCAGTCCTTCTGTCCATACATGCTCAGTAGGGTCCAGCAATATTGTTCGCACTCTCCTGCCGCCAAGGAAATTGAGTTTCCCTGTAAAACTTGTGGACAAAACTGAGTCAAACGCAATACTTGTCACGATATTATTGCCTCCATCTCTTTATGACAAGAGCTGGGCACTAACACATGAGCTGAAAGACAGTCTCTTCCTATTCCTCAGACCAACAGCACCTGCCAGAAGACATTTGTCGAAATACCATGCCTTCGGCAAATCTACAAAGGACAGCGGCCCGTAAGAACTGCCATTGTTCGATGGTTAGAAATAGGATATGGACAGAAGTGGAGTCTGTTCTCTTTGTACAGCCCTTGCGCTGACTGACTTCTTTCTCGTCCCTGGCTTTGGTAGAACTTCATCAGTACAGGAACAGCGTCCATCTGTGGCGTCACAACGGGCCGCTATGCGTGCTCAAGTGAGTCTCTTGATATCAGAGGCTACCACTCCGACTTAACATGAGTCGGTCCTCTTCTTGTCCATACAGGTCCTGCAGAGTCTTGTAATATTGAACGTACTTTTCTGCCTCCAACCAGGTTGAGTTGCCTTGTAAAATGGAGGGACAAAGGCAATACTTATGCCCTGTAACATGTCGGAGATTGTGAGCTCCGTACCGGCTCTGGCAAGTTCATCAGCACTGCAGTTTCCAACGACATCCATATGTCACGGAACCCTGATAGGTAAGGTACTTTTGATTAATCCGAAATTTCTTTGAGAAATCCTTGCCATTTATAGGCATGGATGGAGATTGAAACTGCTTTTGCTAGGGACATAATCGCACCCTAGCTGCCCAAGTAAATCAAACGAATTTTAAGTGAAAAAAACCGCCACTCAATAAGCATTGCGACACTTTCAAATTTGCCGTGAAGGCTGCTTGGAAAAAATTGCAGCGGTCGGACAAAATACCTGATAAATATAGCGCAGCCCACCCGGGCACTCATCTTTAAGTCATCAGTATAGAATTCAAGAGTCAAATAATGCTTCAGAACTGATGCTTTGTGGAAATAAAAGTAAAAGAAAAAAGTCCGAAAAATCTGCTCTTTAGTAACACACACATTTCTCGGACACACCACGTGTCCTCGATTAGTGGCAGTATGAGTGGCCATACCAAAATATGATATTGCATAGTACAACAACAACAACAATAAGTATTTACGTACTTGTGTGTTAGTCGTATTTGGTAATCATGGCATAACGTCAATTATACTTAATGACTTCACCAACGCCAAATGCTTCTTAACGATTTTCCCTTAGTTTCTCTCGCCCCTTCAAATAATACGAGGGTATTGATGCAATGGAAGAAAAAAAAATACTCAAAAGCAGCATGAATGAATGAAGAGAAAGCCAACAATTTGCTAAAAGCTACAAAAATTGGTTTTTGAAACAAAACGAAACAAAAGAAAAAAAAAACGAAACCGAAACAATGAAAAACAAAAAACGAGAAAAAAAACAAAAAGAAAAACTTGAAAATCGTTGCAAAAACTATTAAAGCTTTTAGTGTTTTAAGCTGTGCGCAACAGTTGAAAAATGAATACGATGATGATGCCATAAATGCAGCATTAATTGCAAGCGTAGTTTTTAAATACAGCGGAGTGTGTTCCAAATTTTCTTCATTGCTTGACTTAAGAGGGCTGATGATTATCTAAAGAAAAGGCATTTTCATTCATATTTTGTGTGCTGTTTTCCCAATTAATGTTTAAATACCTGCTGGAAAATTGCCGAAAAGTTATTTGCATTTGGAAATATGGAAACATAATTTTTGGGGGAGAAATTTTTGAGATTTTTGCACAGAGAAATTATTTGGAAAACTATTGTCCACCCGAATATATACCAGGCTGCACTGCATATGCTCTTCGGCATCCTCAAGCAATCTTACAAGGTTATTAGCAAAATTCTTATTGAACTGGAAAAGAGCGCAGGGAGTTTCACAGATATAAACTTCAAATCTGAGTTTCATCCTTCTTTCTTAATTAATTCTTGTAATACTGACTAAGTATAGCTCCCTTGTTCCGTGGGTTAATTTTACTCATAAGTTGTGGGGCCTGCAGTTTAAAGTCGACTTTAAAGAAAAGATTTTGAGAACATTTTCGTGGGTATTTGATTTAATCTCAGATTTTTTATCAGAAGACTAATGAGAGGTAATCGCCGCAGAAAATTTTTTTTTTCAAATTTGGTTTTGTTTGAGATGTCTGAGCCAGGGGCTGACACCCGGGCTCTCGTTTAATAAACCAACACACTACCTAATAGACCCTGACAACTTTATTCATTCATTCTTCAATAATAAATTGAGCTAAAATGCCATCAAGCTTAAGAATTAAAAGGGACAAGCACGTCTAGCCTTATAGTTGACTAAACTGACAGCTTTCTTTGACCAACAATAGTAGTCAGGAGCTTCATATCATATCACATATCGCTGGTGATAGTCCACAAATGTACGTTTAAGGCTCTCTTCATATGGCACAGAAATAAATTACCTCCTTAACATAATTTTGCCAACAATCTTAAAAACTATGAGGCACAGGCACGTCTCGCTTGTCGTTTACTACACTGCAGCTTCTAAGCCACAATAGTAGTCAGGACCTCATATCATATCACATATCGCTCGTAATAGTCCCACAGATGTACGTTTAAATTACCTTCCTCTCGTGTCATCAAGGTTAACAATTGTAAGGTGCAGGCATGTCTAGCTTGCTCGTTACTACACTGCAGCTTTCTTCGGCAGGTACTAGTAGGCTGGATCTTCCAGCAGGGTCACAAATCGCTGGTATTATTGCCCAGATGCATGTTTAAGGCTCATTTCGTATGGTCAAGAATTAAATTACGTCTCTCAACATAATTTCTCTGTCACCAAGGTTAAGAATTGTAAGATACAGGCATTCTGGCTTATCGTTTACTACAATGGCAGCTTCCTTCTGGCGATAATAGACCCTGGCCTTCCAGTAGGTTATAAATTGCTGGTATGATAGCCCAGAGGGATGTTAAGGCTCTCCTCAAGAAATAAAATTACCGTCCTTAGCATCATTTCTCTTCCGACAATCCAAAATTGCTTAACATTGTCCACAACCAACAGTTTGATTATGGTTTAAACTACTTGAAAATATCTTAAGGGAATCAGTGCTGCTGCCTTTCGCGACGAACCTTTTTTCAACTGAGCAGACAATAATTTTTCAAAATTCAATCTCCTTTCCAGATTGACTGCTTTTAGGTCGTAATTGAAATTGAAAAAATAGGGCAGCGATGTAAACTCCTCTGGTATTTTTCTGATTAAATATGAATATTGATGTAGAGGATAATGACTGGAGATTAGGAACTGAACTGAATACGTAGAATAGTAGTCTGAGGGAAGAGATTATATTTCCAGAAGCAAGAAAACGAATGTGCTTGATGCTCTCTCTACTTCAATTTACCTCAAATAATGACAGACGCAACATACATACATACATACATACATACATACATACATACCATACTATACATACATAATACATACAACATACATACACATGCATACATACATACATACATTCATGCCAACATTAAACTTTGTTAGGATTACAATCTAGGTTCTCACACAACATATACGAGTGGCGGTACCTACAGTTTAAATTCGATTCTGAACGACAAATTTTTGAGAGACTTTTCATGGCAGTTTCGTTGGCTCTTAGAGTTTTTGCCAGAAATCTGCTGAGAGGAAGACGCCGAAGAAATTTTTTCACTTTTCGTTTAGATATCTGGCCTGGGGCTTGAACCGTGGCCTTACGTCTAATAAGCTAACACACTACACACTTAACAGCTCACATAGCAGCTCACAAATAGCAAAGATATGGATGAAGGAAATTGCTATTTCTACCCATCTAAACCAGATCATGATTCAGAGCATGACTCTTTCAACAGAGTAACCCCAGCTCTATATTTAATTCATGGCAGTAAACCTCAAATTAATGAACGACAAACTTAATATTCCTGTCAGTTCTCCGAAGTTCAAAACAGAGATCGTAAATTTATTTTAATTGTGTTGTCGTTTTCAACTTGTTTACTCTGTTGATAGTTTCAAGTAACTGTGACTAACAGTCCGTAAGTCTATCGATAATTTAATTGTGCGTAACGCTTAACTAATCCAAATCCATACACACATTAATTCATTTGTCCACACCCCTCTCCCCTCACCCAAAATGTTATCTTTCTCTCGAACTGTTTTATCTTTCTCTCACGCGCATTTACTAAGTCCCTACTGGCAGACAGTCATAGATATAATTCGATGATGATCAAATTGTTAAAAATCGAAAACAAAAACAAAAACTGACAATATGATGGGTTGGATACATAAACAAAACAGAAAAATGACGAAATCAATATAATAAAAATATTATGCAGACCAACAACAACAACACTACAGCAGCAACAAAGATTTCTTGCCAAAAACAAACCTTAATAAACAAGTCATGGATGAGAGAGGAGAGAGAGAGAGAGAACGAATGCTTTAAGAGATTTTTATTTTGAAAATTACGACACATTAACAAAACACATAACACAGGAGCAATCATCTGTATATAATACAAACCAACCCCCACTTATACATACAAAACAACAATTTTAAATGTCTGAATATCGAAATAAATAAAATTGAAAGCCATAGAACAAACAAAAAAAGAAACAAAATGAAACAAAAAAAAGAATGAAGAAATAAATGCTTATAAAAACGCGGGTGTCTTGTAACTTTCTAAACAGTAGAGCCACATAGCAAGGAATTAATGAAGGAACAATTACTACACACTTCAAGCATATAGTACGGGTTATACATTTATGGAGGCTTCAAAACCAAAGTCTGTGTAACGGTTGACAGCTGTTACAATGCCTTTGCATTCTGATGCTTGACACATTGGTTAACGTTTTCGCATTTATGGAAGTCGATCAAACATATGTCGCCGTAGTCTTAGTAGGTTAGTGTGTGTGGGCTATTGGACGTAAAGGCCACGGTTTCACAACCCAAGTCAGACGCAAAGGGCAGAGGGTCAGGGGTCAAAGCAATTATATTCGACCAATCAAGCGGATGCCATTTAGATGCCACTTCGGAACTCTTACGCAAATTAACTCAAAAATAAAATTTAACGCAGTCTGTCATCGTGACAGTGAGTAGTTGGCTGTTATTAGACGTAAGGCATGCGTTCCAACCCCCATGCCAGGGACATCCCTCGAACAAAACGATAATATGAAAACAAGTTATTTCTTTCGACGACTGCTATCAGCAGATTTCTGGCAAAACTTTGCAAAGGAAAAAAATGAAAAATTGCCATGAAAAAATTGCGCAAGAATGTGTGGTCTTTAAAGCTGTTGGGTCTCGGCCCACTTCATGTTATAGAATTTATAGATACAACAAGCGTTCGTAACTACTAACGGCAAGGCCTGTATAATTGGACCAGACTTGGTGTATGTTATTGCGCTATCTATACGTGTGTAACTGAACTGTGCAAAATTACAAACGATATTGAAAGTGAATTTTTTGGCAACGATTGCAGATGCGTTCAAGAAACTGCTTGCCGCATTGCAATCTACACCCTGTTCGAAACTTACATATTCTGGATGGGGGCTTCAAGACACTGGCTTGTAATACGAATTTATCAATAATTACACGTGCGTTCTTCAAGCAAGTCGATGCCTATTTTAAGCGCGACGATAATTGGCGTATTTCGTAGTTGAATTCTTCTTCGTCAGTCACGTTATATGGATCGCAACTCATTCAACACTGCAAACCGTCTAATTGTTTACAATGCCGTAGACATGTGAATATGGATGATAGAACACCAGACATTCACGGCAAATTTTTCAAACACAAATTTCTTCAGCCCTAGGACTCATTTCTTACTCGAATCTCACTGCAACAAACAAATTTATAGGATATGGGGCCATTGCAATCAGAAGACATGGTCGTTTGGTATGCTACATGACTGGAAGTAGAGTTCGGTCGCGTTTATTCCATAATTATTCGTTATGATCAGTTCAGAGTGCTACTCAGGCAGCCAGGCTTCGATTAAGCCGCTAACATACATATTTTCCACGTCCGTTCTTATTCATGAATGCCAAGGATTTCTCAGAGAAACTTCGGATCAATCTAAGGTACTTTACTTATATGGGTGCCGGGACATAGGCATATCGTTGGAAATTGCTTTGCTTATGAGCTAGCCAGGATCTATACCTAGCTCACAATCTCCGATCTGTTACAGAGCATAGGTATTGCAATTGCAGCAGTTAATTTCATGATCGTCCATTCATTTTAAACGGAAACTCAATCTCGTTGGTAGCAGGAGGTTACGAGCAATATTGCAAGACTGTGCTATACACCATATGGATAAGAACAGGACTGACTGTCCCAAAATTACATGGCTTTCCATCGCACAATGACAATTCTTACAGACCACTGTACTTTTGATAGGCATGTCGAAAGACATGGAATCCAGGCAAATGAATTCTGCAGGAGGCTGTGAAATCTGAGGTAGGAACAAAAATAGTTGTGGGCTTTCAGAGGCTCATATGTTGGGTGCCAGTAGGTCATCGTTTTGTCACTAAAAAAGACTAGATGCTTTGTATGTCGATCTGATCTGGGGTTTCTGACATGTTATCGATCTAAAAACATCTGCACAATAGATGAACGGCTTGCAGCAGTAGGCAAAATTTTATTTTTGGATTGCGGAGTTGATTTCATCCAGGGCAATGTTGCTGATCCCCTGATAGGGGCGATGCGAATGGTTGTATGATATCGCAATGGGAGGGTGTTGATAAGTGTATGGCCTTAGCAGTGAAACAGACCATCTGTTCATGTAAGGAAGGGGTTCAGAACCTTAAGGTAAAGACGTCAAGGACAGCAGAAAACTGCTCACTCTGGGCTGCCAAGGTGTTATTTCGAATCTAGATTGCTTCTCTTTTTGAAGACAGACAGAATGGTCATACTCTGTGTAGCAGACATGAGACTACAATCATAGGGCCCCCCCCACCCCCAAAGAATACTATACGGGAATTTCTTAACAATTATACAACAACTATAACAGAGTGAGAGTGTATATGCTCAAGGTATGTCATGGACGTACAATACAAGTCAAATTAAAATTATTTTTTTTTTTGTTTTGTTTTTGCGTTTCTTTTTGTTCATCGTCTGTCCTCTCCGTCCTCGGCTCGTCTGCATGACTCTTTACTTTTCTAATTATCATTTCTTCATAGTTGGGATTATGCCGCGAGCAACCCAATGACAACATCAAACATTTAATATGTTGTATATCATGTACATACATGCATACGTATGGGTGTGTTTATATGTGTGTATGTGCTAGCGTATAAGGAGAAACATGTTTTTATGTAAACATAAAACATAAAACACTTAAACACACATGCATACACAGTCATAAAATATTTATTAAGGGCGCATAAATAAAAAAAAAAGAATTTCTGGGATGGGGTATGGTAGGCAGTGTTGTTTGTTGGCTCGTAGTTACTTCCATATAGACAGGATACTATTTAATTTTTTTTTCGTTTAAGACTGGTGTTTCTTGTTCGTCCCTTTTTTGGTTTGTTTTAGTGTATTCTAAAGTTGCTGGCCGTATTGTATGTGTGTGCGTTATGCTCTTTAAAAAAGTTCAAACAGAAACACACGTTTAAAGAATCAGGGGGTGAAAGAAGTTTGGATGGAAAAATCAGAAGACTGAGCGGAAAACAATCCACAGACATTCAGTAAATCAAGCGGTGCCCTGCTCGTTGGGGCATGGTTAGTAAATGTAATTAGAGTCCGTTCTTTTCTTTTTTTTTGGTTTCGTTTCTTCTTTTTGATTATTTTAGCATATGTAGCATTTGTTAGAAGAAAGTTGTTTCGTCATTCTAATAAGCGAACAAAAGGAAAAAGACAAGAAACTTGAAAAAATGTCTTTTTGTCTTATTTCAAGGAAATTCTTGTTTTTGGATCTTTTAAATTTCTTTTTACTTCCAAATTCAATAAATGCGTGGAAATCGAATGAATATGAAAAAGGGGTACAAAAGGCAAATAACAGATGCAGCAAGAAACGGTATATGGGCAGAACTGTTTTCAGTGCTCATAGCGTCGCTGAGAATCATTCATTGGTTCAAAACATTGCGGGAATAAAATTCAGATAAGGCTGGGTCCGCAATAACTTTTCGTCCAAAGCTTTATTGATGTGCCTTTAGGGTATCGCCGTGATTAGTGGAAAGAAAATGTGGAAAAGGACGATGTTGAAAAGTGAAACAGAAAGGCCCTTAAAACACAATCAAGACAAGCGATTACTTCTAGCGAGTGTATATGCAACCCCCAATAATGGGCACTGGGAGTTCCTGTTCAGCGGAAGTATGTTTTCATTTCTAAGACGGTATTTTAAATAAGCAAAGCCAAATAAAGATTGCCATGTGTAGTAGATCATATCAATAAAACTAGTTC